>ML315196.1:0-67923 GCA_005239505.1 Nicotiana paniculata
ATCAGATTGCAGATGGCCAAGGAGACAGGGAGTGAGATTTCTTTCCAGGATGCAGCCAATGTGTCCAGACGAGTTGAGATGGTTCTGTTGCAGGGGGTGATCAAGGGTCTAACAAGAGACCCCGTGATTTTGGCAGGTTTAGTGACGCCTCATCTAGAGGCAGGGATTCTTTTGGTTGGGGCCATTCTCCTAGGTCGTTTCATTCGGCACTTTAGGTTTCTCGCAGTTCTTCAGGTGGTCGTGGTTCTCATATGCAGTATTCTAATCAGTTCCCCTACAGTGCACCATCAGCTCCTATTAGTGCACCGTCGATTCAGGGTTTTCAGGGTGGTTACTCAGGTCGTCAGGGTCAGTTTCAGGGTCATCAGACTCAGCATCCGAGGGCTTGCTATACTTGTGGTAATCAGAGGCACATTGCTAGATTTTTCCCTCGAGCCTCGAGCAGTTCTCAGCACCAGGGTTCTCGTGCCATGGTTCCAGCACCAGGTGTTCCACCGCCCGATCAGCCAGCTAGAGGTGGAGGTCAGGCTGTTAGAGGTGGAGGCTAGGCCGCTAGAGGTAGAGGTCAGCCAGTAGGAGGCCGTCTCAGGGATGTAGTTCAGACTGGTGGTGCCCAGCCCCGATGTTATGCTATTCCAGCCAGACCTGAGGCTGAGGCCTCCGATACAGTTATCACAGGTATGGTTTTAGTTTGCACCAGCGATGCTTCAGTTTTATTTGATCCAGGGTACACATTCTCTTATGTGTCATCTTATTTTGCTCCTTATTTGGTTATGCCTCGTGATTCTCTGAGTACTCATGTATATGTGTGTACACCGATGGGTGACTATTGTAGTAGATCATGTCTACCGATCATGTGTAGTGGTTATTGGTGGTCTTGAGACCAGTGTAGATCTTCTGCTCCTGGATAAGGTATATTTTTATATTATTTTGAGGATGGATTGGTTGTCGCCTTATCATGCCATACTGGACTGTCATGCCAAGACCATGACTTTAGCATTATCGGGGTTGACTCGACCGGAGTGGAGGGGTACTCCTGGTCATTCTTCCAGCAGGGTTATCTCATATATGAAGGCTCTGCGCATGGTTGAGAAAGGGTGTTTGGCATATTTGGCTCATGTTCGTGATTCTAGTGTCGAGGTTCCTTCTATGGAGTTTGTGCCCATAGTCCGTGAGTTTCCAGAGATTTTCCCTGCAGACCTGCCAGGTATGCCACCCGACAGGGATATTTACTTTTGCAAATTTGGCTCCGGGCACTCAGACCATTTCTATTCCGCTATATCGTATGGCCCCAGCCAGAGTTGAAGGAGTTGAAAGAACAATTGCAGGATTTGCTTGATAAAGGCTTTATTAATCCTAGTGTCTCGCCTTGGGGTGCGCCGATGTTTTTTGTTCAGAAGAAAGATGGGTCGATGAGGATGTGTATAGATTATCGGCAATTGAATAAAGTTACCATCAAGAACAAGTATCCATTGCCATGAATTGATGATTTATTAGATCGGCCTCAGGGTGCCAAGGTATTTTTGAAGATCGATTTGAGATTTGGCTACCATCAGTTGAGGATTAGGGCATCCGATGTCCCTAAGACAGCTTTTCTCACTCGGTATGGGCATTATGAATTCTTAGTGATGCCATTCAGGTTGACAAATGCCCCATCAGCTTTTATGGATTTGATGAACCGAGTGTTTAGGCCTTATTTGGATTCCTTCGTGATTGTCTTCATTGATGATATTCTGATTTATTCCCGCGGCCGGGAGGAGCACGAGAAGCACCTTCGAGTCGTTCTTCAGACTTTGAAGGACAGTCAGTTGTATGCTAAGTTTTCTAAGTGTGAGTTCTGGTTGAGCTCAATTGCATTCCTGGGTCATTTTTTATCAGCAGAGGGTATCCAGGTGGATCCCAAGAAGGTTTCAGCGGTCAAGAATTGGTTTAGACCCACATCATCCACAGAGATCCGTAGTTTCTTGGGTTTGGCAGGCTATTACTGTCGGTTTATGGAGGGGTTTTCATCTGTTGCAGCCCCGATGACCAGTTTTACTCAAAAGGGTTCCCAGTTTAGGTGGTCAGATGAGTATGAGGCGAGCTTTCAGAAGCTCAAGACAGCCTTGACCACGGCACTGGTGTTGGTTTTGCCCACAGGTTCAAGGCCATATACTGTGTATTGTGATGTATCTCGGGTTAGACTTGGTGCAGTGTTGATGCAGGATGGCAAAGTTATTGCATATGCTTCGCGTCAGTTGAAGATCCACGAGAAGAATTATCCAGTTCATGATTTGGAGCTAGCAGCCATTGTTCACGCGCTGAAGATTTGGAGGCATTATTTATATGGCGTGTCTTGTGAGGTGTTCACGGATCACAAGAGTTTGCAATATTTGTTCAAGCATAAGGAGTTGAATTTGAGGCAGAGGAGATGGTTGGAATTGTTGAAAGACTATGATATCGCCATCTTATATCATCTGGGGAAGACCAATGTGGTGGTCGATGCTTTGAGTAGGAAGTAAGCCAGCATGGGTAGTCTTGATTATATTCCGTTCGGAGAGAGATCACTTGCTTTGGACGTTCAGGCTTTAGCCAATCGGTTCATGAGATTGGATGTTTCTGAGCCCGGCCGTGTTCTATCTTATATAGTTTCTCGTTCCTCATTATTTGATCGTATTCGAGACCGGCAGTATGATGATCCTCATTTGTTTGTCCTTAGGGATATGGTCCGGCACGAGGATGCCAAGCAGGTTACCATTGGTGATGATGGATTTTTACGGATGCAGGGTCGTATTTGTGTACCCAATGTGGATGGACTTTGTGAGTTGATATTAGAGAAGGCCCATAGTTTCGGCATTCTATCCATCCGGGCGCCGCAAAGATGTACCAGGATTTGCGGCAACATTATTGGTGAAGGAGGATGAAGAAGGATATTGTGGCATATGTAGCTCGGTGCTTGAATTGTCAGCACGTAAAGTACGAGCATCAGAGACCTGACGAATTGATGCAGAAGATTGAGATTCCTGAGTAGAAGTGGGAGTGTATCACCATGGATTTCGTTGTTGGACTCCCACGGACTCAGAGGAAGTTCGATGCAGTATGGGTCATTGTGGATAAGCTGACCAAGTCAGCGCATTTCATTCATGTGGCAGTTTCCTATTCTTCGGAGAGATTGGTAAAGATCTACATTAGGGAGATTGTTCGCCTTCATGGTGTGCCCGTGTCATTATTTCTAACCGAGGTACGTAGTTTACCTCGCATTTCTGGAGGGCAGTTCAGCGTGAGTTGGGCACGAGGGTTGAGTTGAGCACTGCATTTCATCCTCAGAAGGACGGACAGTCCGAGCGTACTATTCAGATTGTGTAAGATATGTTACGAGCATATGTCATTGACTTTGGAGGCTTTTGGGACCAGTTCTTGCCATTAGCTGAGTTTGCCTACAACAACAGCTATCAGTCGAGCATTCAGATGGCTCTTTATGAGGCATTATATGGTAGGCGGTGTCAGTCGCCGGTTGGGTGGTTTGAGCCAGGAGAGGATCGGTTGCTGGGTACGGAGTAGTGCAGGATGCCTTGGATAAGGTTAAGATCATTCAGGATAGGCTTCGTACAGCTCAGTCCAGGCAGAAGAGGTATGCCGACCACAGAGTTCTTCGTGATTTGACATTCATGGTTGGGAAGCGGGTATTGCTTCGGGTGTCGCCCATGAAGGGCGTGATGAGATTTGGGAAGAAGGGCAAGCTAAGCCCTAGATTCATTGGTCCATTTGAGATTCTTGACAGAGTGGGAGAGGTGGCTTACAGACTTGCGTTGCCACCGAATTTATCAGTTGTGCATCCGGTGTTTCATGTGTCTATGCTTCGGAAGTATCACGGAGATCCATCCCATGTGTTAGATTTCAGCAGTGTCCAGTTGGACAAGGATTTGACCTATGAGGAGGAGCTGGTAGCCATATTAGACCGGCAGGTTCATCAGTTGAGATCGAAGAGTTATCCTTCGGTTTGTGTCCAATGGAGAGGTCAGCCTGCCAAGGCAACTACCTGGGAATCTGAGTCCGATATGCAAAGCCGATATCCCCATCTTTCCCCGATTCAGGTACTTTTCTATGTCCGTTCGAGGACGAACGGTTGTTTTAGAGGTGGAGAATGTGATGACCCAAAAGGTCATCCCTTGTTTTATAAGTCAAAACTGTGTTTCGGGCCTAAAAACCTCCTTTTATCTCACCTCGTTTTACATGCGCATCTCGGGCGTATATCCGGGAAGTTTTTATGTAAAAATGAGAAAAATGCTAAATTGGCCTTAATATTGAATTTAAGTTGACTTCGATCAACATTTTTTGGTAAACGGACCCGGACCCATGATTCGACAGTCCCGGAGGGTCCGTAGGAAAATATGGGACTTGGGCGTATGCCCGGAATTGAATTCTGAGGTCCCAAGCCCGAAAAATGAATTTTTGAAAGAAATTATTTTACTGAAAATATAAGAGTTTTTGGAAATTTAGCTATATTTGAAATATATGGTATCGGGCCCGTATTTTGGTTCCGCCCGGTACAGGTTCAATGTGATATTTGAGTTGTGTCTGTAAAATTTGGTGAGAAACAGAGGTCATTTGACGTGATTCGGACCCGTAGTTGTGAAATTTGATACTTTTGAAGTTTTGGAATTTTTGTTTGATTTTAATTCTAAATTCGTTGTTTAAGATGTTAATTTGGCTATTTGATCGCACGAGTAAGTCCGTAGGATATTTTTAGACTTGCGTGCGTTTGGAGCCCCGAGGGATCGGGTGAGTTTCGAGTAGGCCACGGAGTGTTTTGACACTTAGAAAAATAACTGGAATTTCAAAAGTTGCAGGTTCAGCTCTCTGAAGTTGAAGGCATGGCAGCGTTTAGAATTTCGCGGCAACGGACCAGGTTCCGCTGCAGCGCCCATTATTCTGCTGAGAGTAGTGGGCAGGGACCAGGTTCCGTTGCAGCACCCATTATTCCGCTGACAGCGGTGGGCAGGGACCAGGTTTCGCTGCAGCGCCCAGTTTTCCGCTGACAGCGGTGGACAGGGACCAGGTGCGCATATAAATATGGGACTTTTAATTATTTTACCACTTTTTAAAAATAATAAAACTCTATAACTCCAGAGGCTATTTCTCCAAAATATTTTCTTCCCCAAATCATTAGTAAGTGATTTCTAACTCATCTCTTTCAATCCTTAACTACTTTTTATAAGATCTCAACCTAGAAACTAGAAATTTCATGGTAGAAATTGGGGGATTTGGGTAGAATTAGGGGGTTTTGTATAATTGGAATTTAGACCTTGTTTTGGGGTCGGATTTCGAAACTTATTGCATACTCGGGCTCGTGGGTGAATGGGTGATCGGATTTTGGTCTGAACCTCGTGTTTTGACAAAGCGGGCCCGGGGTCGATTTTTGACTTTTTGAGAAGAATGATAAAACCTATAATTAAGCGTTGGGATTGAATTGTTTAGCATTTATTGATGATATTGAGTTAAATATGTCTAGATATAAGTGAATTGGAGTCAAATTCAAAAGGGAAAGCGGTAATCGAGGCTTGAGTTTGGTCGTGGAATTTGAGGTAAGTGTTTGGCTTAACCTTAGCTTGAGGGAATAGGTGTTGTGTCCTAATTGTTATGTGTAAGAATCATGTTCAACGTATATGTGAGGTGACGAGTACCTATATGTTGGTGTCAAACATGCCCGTGAGTCGAATATTGTGATTTATGTGGTTTTTCGTAAGTAATAATTGAGTTTCACCTTATAGTTATCCATGTCGGTGGAAAATTCCTTGATATTGAGTAGTGTTAAGTATTAGTTTTCAGTTGAAGATTTTTATGTGAAGTTATGTACTAAGTGAGATTGGATATAGATGTTTACCCTTGCCGGGATGGTATTAATTCCACTGTTGACTCCCTTGTCGGGATGTTATGGTTTATTTCTGTTTACTCCGTTAATGTTCTTGTTGGATTGCTATCATTTGATGTGTTTGGGTGAGGAAGAGTGTAAAAGCACAAAGGGTGATGTCGTGCGTGAGATTTTGAGTAAATGTTAATGCACGAAGGGTGATGCCATGCCGATATTGTGATTGTAAAAGCACGAAGGTGGGGTGATGTCGTGCCATGATATGAGAGATAATGCACGAAGGATAATGCCGTGCCATAATATTGAGAGGTAAAAGAACGAAGGGTGATGTCCTGCCGAATATATTGATTCTGATGGTGAGGACGATAGTAAAAGCACGAAGGGTGATGTCGTGCCCTTGTTTTCGTATTACTATTCCATTGCTTAAATTGGTATCTAAATTGTGCCTTACCTCGTTATTTCTATTATTTGATATTTCCTCCCCTCAGTATGTTTCTCCTTTTTCCCTTATGCTTAATTGTTTATTTCTCGTTGTATTATTTTCTCCGTATATTATTAAACTGCACAGGTTGACTTTGGTTGTCGTGTCCTAGCCTCGTCACTACTTCGCCGAGGTTAGGCTCGGTACTTACTCAGTACATATGGTCGGTTGTACTGATGCTACACTCTGCACTTTTGTGCACATCCCGGTGTAGGACACTACGGATCATAGATCGAGGTTGCTGCCTTCAGTCCAGTGGAGACTCCGAGGTAGTCCTGCAGGCGTCCGTAGGCCTTGGCGTCCCTTCCTACTTCTTTTGCATTATGTTCTAGTTATTTCAGAACCAGATGTACTTATTTCATTCAGATCGTTATATGTATTATTTATAGACAGTTCGTGAGTTTGTGACTCCAAAATTCAGAGATTGATTTTTGTGAAATTTCGTAAAAGCATACATTGAGTTTATATACCTTGCTCCATTTTGTACTTCTATCCATGTTAGTGTTGTCTTTTCACATATTATTTGATAATAATCAATAAATAAGTTAAATTGAATATTCACGTTGGCTTGCCTAGCGGGTTCAACGTTAGGCGCCATCACGGTCCCGACGGTGGGAAATTCGGGTCGTGACAAAATTGAATTAGACTCTATAGTTTCTAATCACACTTGGGACTTGTCTGATTTGCCTAAAGGTTGTAAACCCATAAGTAGCAAGTGGATATTTTAAGAAGAAATTGCGACCTGATGGTACAATTGAGAAATATAAGGCTAGACTTGTTATTAGGTGTTTCAACCAAAAGAAAAACTTTGATTACTTTGACTCTTATTCTCCTGTGACTAAGATAACGACTATTAGAACTCTTGTTGCTTTAGTCGCTATTCATAATTCAGTGATACGTCAAATATATGTTAAAAAGGCTTTCCTAAATGGTGATTTAGAGGAAGATATCGATATGTCTCAACCTGAGGGATTTATGATCCAAGGACAAGAGAATAAAGTATGCAAATTGAGAAACTCTTTTTATTGTCTAAAGCAGTCACCTAAGCAATGGTACAAAAATTTTAATAGCACATTAGTGGGTAATGATTTTGTTGTTAATGCATCTGATACTTGTATTTATTCCAAGATGATAGGATCAGATTGTGTTATTATATGTTTGTATGTGGATGACATGTTAATCTTTGGCTCTAATGTGAATGTTGTTAATGAGACTAAGAAATTTTTGTCTTCTAAATTTGAAATGAAAGGCCTTGGAGAAGCAGATGTGATTTTAGGGGTTAAAATCAAAAGAACTTCTAATCGTTTTTCATTGTCTCAGTCTCATTATATTGAGAAAATGTTGAAAAGGTTTAATTGTTTTGATGTAGCACCTATGAGAACTCCTTATGATCCTAGCATACACTTGAAAAAAAATAAGGAATCTAGTATTTCTCAAACTGAGTATGCTAAAATAATTGGTAGTGTAATGTTTCTCATGAATTATACATGACCTGATATTGCTTATGATGTTAGTAGAATGAGTAGATATACTCACAACCCTAGTAGTGAACATTGGAATGCTCTTCATCGGTTGCTAAGGTATTTGAGAGGTACTATGGATTGGTGTTTGCATTTTAATAAATTTTCTGCTGTTTTAGAAGGATTTTGTGATGCAAACTGGGTTACTGACAATGATGAAGTTAGCTCCACTAGTGGCTAAGTGTTTACTTTGGGTGTAGGTATTATTTCATGGAAGTCTTCAATACAGACTTGTATAGCACGATCTACTATGGAGTCTGATTTCATTGCTCTTGAGTTGGCAGGGCAAGAAGCCGAGTGGTTGAGAAACTTATTGGTAGACGTGCCTTTGTGGGGAGGACTAGCTTCACCAATTTCTCTACAGTGTGACTCACAGGCGGCAATTGGAATTGCCAAAAATAGTGTGTACAATGGGAAAAGAAGACATATCCGAATTAGGCATGGTGCGATAAAACAGTTGTTGAAACATGGTGTTATTTCCTTGGAATATGTAAAATCCGGAAAAAAATTGGCGGATTCTTTAACCAAGGTCTTGGAAAGGAGAGTTATCCTTGAAACGTCGAGGGGGGTGGGGATAAAGCCCATGGATTGAGGAATTATGGTGGATACCCGTTTGTGGTCAAACGAAACCATATGAGACCTCAATATGCACTACATTTCCTATCTCTGTGGCGTGTAGTAGTGCTTTATAAGGTTGAGCTTATTTTGCTCTTAATGATTTCATAGTCTTAAGGTAGTCTATGTGTAGATAGACTTGATGGAGTCTGTGTAAAGGTGTGGTCTCCTTTTATGAAAGACTTGGGATGTCTTTCTAGAGCGCTCATGAGACCCCAGATATGTGCATGACCATAAAAGCAGTTTGTTAGTATCGCGGAATTTGCATAAATTTAAGGATATAGTATGTGTTGTGGGGGTCCCAGCTAATGTCTATTCAGTTCAAGAGTACTTCACTTTGTGGACGTTAGTTGTTGCTTCATTTCACTACGTGTCAATTCAAATCGAAAGATATTGACACTTAAGTACATGTTCCTTCTTTTGCCCAGAATTGTTCTATTTTTGTCATTGCATTAGTGGGGATTGTTGGTCTTATGTATAATGCAAAGTCAAAGATTTCTCTTTGAAAAATCCATTTACCACTAATAGTCATGGGTCTTTTTATTTTACAAGTGTCCTATCTACTTCTAAGTGGCTTCTTGCACAAAGCCTCGTGGCCAAATACTCTTAGCTTATTGGCACATGGCAAGAGTTTTTACATGTGACATTGATTTAAAAGATTGTTTGACAAATGGTCTTGCTAAGCCAAGTGTCATTTTGCATGAGATGTATTGTCATCTTGCATGAAAGAAAATTGACAAGTAAGACACTTGTCATGAAACTAAACTCATTTTCATCCTATAAATAGGATGGTCATTAGCATCATAAGCAACTCAATTCTTAACCAAGAATTCATCTTGCTAATCATTACTTTCTTCCTACAACCTTTTAATTTCTGTAACAACTACAGAAAATAACTTCATCTTCTCTTCTTTTTGGGCAACTGTTTTGTGCAAATTCTAAATTTCCAGCCACGAGTGCACGTGTTTGGAGGTGCTGTGGAACCTTGGGGAGCGACCAGCCTTAACAATTTGCACTTAATCGGACCGAAATCGCTTTCAAGACAGTGGCTTGCCACGACACAGTATTTTTGATAAGTTATTCTTCTTTCTTTCTTGTTCTTAATCAATATTATCTACTATTTTTCCTTACATCTTTTTCCTTCTCCAACTTTGAATTAGTCTTTCTAACACTAAGTAAGACCCACAAAGCAAACGGAAAAGACAAATTAAGGGCCGTCTTTGTGAGTATGTGACAATGTCTCTACTTGCATTGAAGACTTTGGGGTCGTGTAGATATGGAAGGAATTCTTTTCACGATGCCACACATATTGAGAGAACAAAAAATGAAAGACTTCTAATCAAACAAAGGGGTAACTTTTTTTTTACGAGGGTAGGGAGTTTGGGTTGTTGTGAAGTGTCCCGCACTATAGGTTAGGCCGGGTACAAGATCGAAAATTCCATTCTCTTTTTTACCATCTAAAATCGAAAAAAAGAAAGAAGGGCGAGATAAACAAATAAAGAACCCGGCCTCCTCTGGCTCTTCCACCGTCCAGGCTCCCTTTCCTCCCTATGGTATGCTCCCCCGCACAGGCCTACCATGCTTCGCGCCTGCGGCGTTTCACCAGACGATCTTTGCCAGTAGTGCATCCTCCCCGCTGGCTGTATGGGCAGGTTGTCCCTCGCTGCTGTGTTGTTAAAATTGGAAAAAGATTTGCTTGTTAAAAAGCAGAATGTTCTTGTACAATTTATCAAAACATCTTAGACTGGCGAAAATCAGGATTGCATCAAACCGTATCCCAACAAGATCAGGGTTGGACAACCAAAAACCTAAAGCTTCTAGGTTAGCTTCTCGAGCACGAGGAAAATGCTGAAAGAAAGAATGACCACTTAATGAATAGTATCTCAAAAGAATTGGCAAAAACTTTCTATTAAAAATGACGAGAACATTGATCAGGAAAAAATCTGTACAATATGGATAAATAAGGCTAGAAACGTATAATCAGATTATAATTTTTTATCAACATTCTCTGCAAGTGTATCTACTTAGTGGTGTCCACGTCTGAGGACTGAAAAGAATCCTCCAGATGATGACTTCTCCTTGCGACGGTCATCTTCCTCATCTGCAACCTGTACCATATCAAAGTGTTAATATAATGTCAATGTTTTAACGTGTCTTCGCATGACGACAAGTTGGGGACTTTTGAAAAATCAAAGCAGTAATGACTAGTTATATGACAATTACGCAAGTAACTGTAACAATGAAGAAAAGAAAGGGCAGTAATTTTGGATGCCGAAGACTGGACGAGAAGAATATTGACTTAACCACACATACAATTTCACGTTATGGGTGTCAAACTTGTTGGACTTCATGAAAGACTGACCCTTCCTTTTGCCAACTTGATTTTTTTTTTTGGATGTTGGGTGTGCGAACAAAGTTTCATATTGGTAGCTAAAAATATTGGGGTCCTACATATAAGGTGTAGGGATCTATTAATGGTGTAAGGCCTTTTGAGTAAAACCGTGCGGGCTTGGCCTAAAGCGGACAATATCACGCCATGTTAAGAGTATTTTTGGGCCGTTTTAGCCCAACTGATGCACAGTGAATCTCGGATGAAGATTGGGATTTCGAGCACCAGCAAGTATGTGGATTTATAAGACAGTGGATTGAAGATAATGTTCACAACCATATTGTGAATGAGACACGTCGAGATCATTGTGGGAAAAGCTAGAGACTCTTTATGCTTCGAAAACTGGGACCAACAAGTTGTGCCTACTACTAAAGCAATTGATGACCTTTAAATACAAGGAGGGCAGCCCTATCCTTGATCACATAAATGATTTCCAGGCGTCCTTGATCAGTTGTCTGGAATTGGAGTTAATTTTGATGATGAGATACAAGGACTTTGGCTTCTTAATACTCTGTTAGACTCTTGGTATCCCATGAGACGAGTTGGATAGTAGATTCTAGAGCTACCTCACATGTTAAACCAAGAAATGATTTTTTTCTCATCTTATACTCCTGTTGACTCTGGAGTGTTAAAGATGCAATGCTAGTGAAATTAAGGTGTTTGTTGTTGGCACAGTTTGTTTGACAACGAAAAATGGTTCAACATTAGTTCTTCAAAATGTCAAGCATGCTCCAGACTTTCCTTTTTCTGCGGGAAGATTAGATGATGAAGGTTACCATAATGCCCTCTTTAATAGTCAATGGAAGCTCACCAAGGGCTCATTAGTAGTGGCTCGAGGAGTCAAGTCTTCTCATTTATATGTGACACGGGGCTCGATTTTTAATGACTCCATAAATCTGGTGAAAAGTGACACTTTATCATAATTGTGGCACAGAAGACTGAGTCACATGAGCAAGAGAGGGATTACATGTTTGGAAAAGAAAATTTTGCTTTCTAGAGTAAAACAAGTAAAGCTGAAAAGGTGTATCCATTGTCTAGCTGGCAAACAGAAACGGGTTTCCTTTCATAGTCATCCTCCTTCAAGAAAGCCTGAATTATTGGAGCGTACACTCTGATTTGTGTGGTCCTTTTAAAATAAAATCAAAAGGTGGTGCACTTTACTTTTTGACCTTCATTAATGATCATTCTCGCAAGCTCTAGGTGTATCCTTTAAAATCCAAAGATCAAACACTCCGCGTGTTTAAGGAATTTCAGGCCTTAGCTGAGAGACAGATGGGGAAGAAATTATGCATTCACACTGACAATGGTGATGAATATTGTGGTCCCTTTGACAACTATTGTAACGAACAAGGAATTCGTCATCAGAAAACTCCACCCAAGACGCCTCAATTGAATGGTTTGGCAGAGAGCATGAACATAACTCTAGTTGAGAGAGTTAGATGTTTGCTTTCAGAGGCTAAACTTCTGAAGACATTTGTGTTGCTTATGTCATCAATTTGTCTCATGTTGTTGCTTTGGATGGTGATGTCCCAGACAAAGTTTGATTTACCAAAGATGTTTCTTATGATCACCTAGAGTTTTTGGATGTAAAGCTTGTATGCATGTTCCTAAAGATGAGAAATCGGAGCTGGATGTTAAAACTAAGCGGTGCATCTTTATTGGTTATGGTTAAGATGAGTTTGGGTATCGTTTTTATGATCCAGTTGACAATAAAATATTAGAAGTCGAGATGCAATATTCTTTGAAGACCAGACTATTGAAGATATTGACAAAACTGAGAAGATAGATTCTCAGAGTAATGAGAGCTTAGTTGATATTGATCCAGTTTCTATTGCCAAGGAACCTATTATACGAAGGAACCGAAGACAATAATGAAGATAGTGATCAAGATCAAAATGATCATCATAGTGTAGATGCTATGGATGTTCCAGTTGATGAAGTTGTGGTTGAGCAGCAACCAACTCCTCGGGTGACTACTTTGAATGCTCCTGAAACCTCTCTTAGAAGATCTATAAGGGAGAAGCAAAAGTCCATGCGTTATCCTCGTGATGAGTGTGTACTTTTGACTGACATAGGAGAAACTGAGAGCTATGATGAAGCCATGCAAGATACTCACAAAGATTAGTGGAGAGAAGCCATGGAAGATGAGATGAAGTCACTCCATGAAAATGGCGCATACGAGTTAGTAAAACTGCTGAAAGATAAGAGAGCTTTATCTAACAAATGAATATTCAAAATAAAACAAGATAACCATACTTATGCGCCTAGGTACAAGGCGAGGTTAGTTGTTAAAGGTGTTGGCCAGAAGAAAGAAATTCACTTTGATGAAATTTTCTCCCTGTTGTGAAGATGTATTCTATTCGTGTTATTCTAGGCTTAGCCGCAAGTCTAGATTTAGAGGTAGTGCAGATGGATGTAAAGACTACTTTTCTTCATGGTGATTTAGATGAAGAGATTTATATGGAGAAACCTGAGGTTTTGTAACTAAGGAAAAAGAACACTATGTCTGCAAGTTGAAAAATAGCATGCATGGATTGAAACAAGCTCCAAGGCAATGATATTTTAAGTTTGAATCTGACATAGAAAAACAAGGGTACAAGAAAACTTCTTTTGTGTATTCTTTCAAAAGTTCTCTGATGATGATTTTATTATCTTATTGCTTTATGTGGATGATATGCTTATTATTGGCAAGAATAAATCCAGAATTGCAATCCTTAAGAAGCAGTTGAGCAAATTGTTTGCGATGAAGTACTTGGGGCCAACAAAGAAAATTTTGGAGAGTTATTTTTGTCCCAAATGCGATATACTGAGAAGGCACTCAAGAGGTTCAATATGACAAATGCAAAAGTGGTTAGTACTCCTCTTGCTAAACACTTCAAATTGAGTATTTGCTAGAGCCCATCTACTGATGAAGAGAAAGGGAGATGTCTCGAATTCCTTACTCTTCTGTTGTTGGTAGTTTGAGGTATGTTATGGTTTGCACTAGACCAAATATTGCACATATAGTTGGTACTATTAGTAGATTCCTTTCTAATTCTGGAAAGGAATATTGAGGTGCGGTAAAATGGATATTAAGGTATCTGAAAGATACTGCAGATTTGAAGTTGTGCTTTGGCAGGGGCAAGCGTGAACTTGCTTGTTACACAGACTCTGATTAAGGAGGCAATCTTGATAATTCAAGATCCACCTTCCGGCTATTTGATCACTTTTGCAGGGGGAGCTGTTTCTTGGCAATCTAGACTACATAAGTGCATAGCTCTATCCACCACGGAAGCCGAATATATTGTTGTCATAGAAGGTGCCAAAGAACTATTATGGATGAAGGAGTTTATTAATAATCTAGGCTTTGCGCAGCCAAGGTACATCTTATTTTGTGATAATCAGAGTGCTAACTGTCTCACCAAGCACTCCACTTTTCATTCTAAGACCAAACATATAAAAAGAAAGTATCATTGGATAAGAATAGTTGTGGAAGAGAAATTATTTGAGGTTGAGAAGATACACACTGATGAAAATCCTTTGGATATGCTGACAAAAGTGGTGGTTGCAGATAAACATGCATTTTGCAGAAAAGGCATGAAGCCTGTCAATAGGTCCTCTACTTGAAGACATATTTGGCCCCTTGGCTGGAGGGGGAGTTTGTTCGGCTCATGCAAATGTTGTCCAGGCAAAGGCCCAATGGCCTAATCCTATTCTCTTTTGGTTTCCATTCCTATTCGGAATTGGATTCGATTTTAATTCCTACTTAGAGTTGGTTTTAATTTTAAGAGAAAGCACCACTCATTATCTATAAATAGGATAACCTTGGAGAATTGTTCTATGTTCATTTGTTTAAGTCTTTGAAAGACTAGCACATAAGAGAGGTTTTTGAGAGAGCTTTCATCAAGAGCTGAGAGAAGAAAAAGTATTCGTTTTGCTGCAGATTTTTGTTCCGACCAGCCAACTTAAAATCACGTTTTCTGATTCGTTAACAGTTGGACCGGGCTGAAATTTTGACTGGGTGTTCGTAACATCTTGGTCTTTGATTTGAACGTTGGAGATTGGATTTGGAGGCCCTTAGCATATGATATCGAGCCCCAAATAGCAGCTTCGTTTTGTGACTTCTCCTCCTTCAATTGGTTTGTTGTTACTCTTGTTGCTATTGTTGCTCCGTGTTTGGCACTTGTTGTGTCGTCAATTTGGAGAAACTTTTGTAACCCTCTTATTATTATAGTGGAGTTTTTTGGATCTTTGTGATCCCGTGATTTTTACCTTTGATTTGAAGGGTTTTCCAAGGTAAAATTTTGGTGTTCTTTATCTTCTTTATTTTCGATTTTGCCTCTTCCTCGATATACCCGTGAATTGTGATAGTGAGCCATGTGAAACTTAGTTCGAGGAGGAGATTGTTGGGTGTGCGAACAAATTACCATATTGATAGCTGAAAATATTGGGAGCCTACATATAAGGTGTAGGAATCTCTTAATGGTGTGAGGCCTTTTGGGGAAAACCGTGCAGGAACTTAGTTTGATGGGGAGATTGTTGGGTGTGCGAACAAAAATATTGATAAGGTGTAGGGATCTCTTAATGGTGTGAGACCTTTCGGAAAAAACTGTGCGGAGTTGGCCAAAGCGGACAACATCACACATATTAAGAGTATTTTTGGGTCGTTTTAGCCTAACAAGTGGTATCAGAGCAAGGTTTAAGACAAGTTCATCTTGGCGGGTTTAGTTCCAGACGCAACCTATTTGACGATAATTGTGATTTTTGTCCGAGAAATATGATCGGAGTGCTACTCACGTTGAGACAAACTTTGCGGTGGAGATTTGGAGATGCAGCATGTTGAAGATTATATGAAGAAGGTGGAAAGAGTTTATTTCTTCAAAAAATTCAGGCCAAGGGGAAAAGTGTTAGGTGTTGTCTTGATTTTCTTACCATATTTGATTTTCCTATCTCTTGAAGGAAAGGGAAACATATTTACCATAATTGAGTTTTCCTTCTTGTAGAAACAAATTATAAATCTCTCATATTTGGCTAGTTCATTTTCTTGTAGGAGAAGGTTTAGACTTCTATAAATTGAGGATCCTTCCTTCTAATTCGGCAGCATCCACAATGTAGGCATATGAGGTTTGAGAGTCATGTTTAGGGGGAGAACTTTATGGGACAAGTGTTAGTGTGTCACTTGTGTTTGTCTCTTTATGAGGTTGTTCTCTCGATATTTTGTACTCTATTTTATATAGTGGATTGCTCATCTCCGTCGTGGACGTAGATCAACTGGCTGAACCACGTTAAATGTTTGTATCTCTTTTGGTATATTTTTATTTTGTTGTTTGATTTATCGTCGTTCAAGGTTTGCTTTACTAGCTTCCGCATGACACCTGATTTTTTCGGTCTTGGAGGGAGGGGGGAGAAACTAATCCTTTCACTAACTCTATGCAAGTGCGCATTGGAACTTGAACAAAAGATCTGTGTTTTCACCAGGTCGATTTATTAACCTATCAGTCATTCGTGTTGTATGTATGCTCATTAAATTTTTCGCTGGCGCAACAATAAAAGATAGATGCAATTGGGTAATGTACAAGAAAATTACACATACCTCTTTTGCTATTTGCTGCAACATCTCTATTATTTCAGGAAAATCGGGTCTCAACGTTGGATCTCGTTGCCAGCATTTCTCAAGCAACTCAGCAAGTTTTGGATGAGTATTTTTGGGAATAATTGGTCGCAATCCCTGAAAACCATTAGAAAAGAACTATCATCATATATGCATATCTTCTTTAATATGTCTCTGCATGCTTGTGTAGGCACAAGTAATATGCATCAACCATCAGGTCGCTTTTGATAATATCATACCTTCTGGACCACTCCAATGGCAGCTTGTAGTGGGGTCAAGTACTCATATGGAAGCTGATAATCAAATAAAGAGATAAATACAACCAAACAACAAAAAGTAGATAAACACCAAAATTAACAACCACAGATAATACCTTTCCAGTCATCAATTCCCATAACAGAACCCCAAAACTGAAAATATCTGCTTTGTGATCATATGGCTTGTGTTCTATGACCTTCAAGAACAAAGAGCTGCTATAAGCAAATGCAGGTAAAGTGACAGTTAAACGAGGGCAAAGAAAATTTTCGAACTCGGAAAATCATTAAAGTAAATCACAAATTGCTACAAACATACACAAGTCAATAGAAAATAGTTAAGCCATCTTCTCCCTCCAATTTCATGCTCTCAGCTTATTTTGGTACCCAAAATAGGGCTTAAATAGACAGGGATGTTGACCTCCTTTCTGAGATATGAATGTCTCACCTCCCAATACCAGGCCTCAGTACAACCTATGTACTGTTTTATTTGGATATACATATATGTTAATTCGTCTGCCATCTGATTATGCAAGGATCCAGAGCTATATAAACCTAAATCCATTTAAAGTATGGAGATTCTTTGGAAAGAGAAATTCTGCATTAAAAGTCTACAGGCTGATCAAAAAGTAGTTTAACTGACCCTATAACCCACCAGAATAATTTTCTTAAGCTTTTTGGAAAATACATGGTATTTGGTCTAGTTCTCAAATAGATGTCATGCCGGGTTTTGGGCATGACCCAATTGGCCTATTCAAACAAAATGCCCGTGCACATACTTTCTTTTGGGTAGGGCAAAGAAACTTGACAAAGATCTTAAGAAAAGGAAAGAAAACCTTGTATACTCTCTCTCTCTCTCTCTCTCTGCCTTTACTCTTCTAATATCACCTTCTTTGGGTGTTGGATCTAATACGCGTAAAAGTAAATTTAATATGCATCAGAATCTTCCCTCAATCTCATTTTTACTCGAGGCTCAGTGCTGGCTTAGGTAGTTGTAGTTGACAATAAATGAGAGGCATAACCATCCCCCNAAACACACACAAAAATAAAAACCAACAAAAAATGAGAGAGAATGCAAATAGCTTTCATTCAAATCCAGGAAGAGCTGGTACAGCAAGTTATTAAGTTACTAATGTTGATGACCAAAGCATACCTCCGGGGCCATCCATCTATAGGTCCCAGTCTCTGCCGTCATGACACCAGTCTGTGCCTTCACTCTGGCAACACCAAAATCAGCCACTTTAACAACCTGAAATAATAGAGTAATGGGTAAAACTTGATACAAAACAGAACATGTTGTGTTAGCATAGCAGGTTGATGAAAGTAGAAAAACAAAAGGAAACTGATAATTTAGGAAAGGACATTAGAAAATGAAAGCTGATGAGAAGATTGATAGTTTGCTATTACATGGCTTTGGCAAGCTCAATTAGGTCTTTGCAGTGGGAAAGGAACATGATGCATACAATTTCCAAGAAATTTAGGAAACAAAAGCAGATCTTTTTATGCTAGAAGTAGGAAAACATAAGCAGACTGTCGAGTACAAACAACTGAAAATCTAAGTTTTAGGCTCAACTTTTACCAACAACTAATTTCAAAAGATTGGGAGGATGAAGCATTAACGAAAATCCAAGAAAGGACTAATGCTAAAACCAAACAAACCATGCCAAAAACTCAGAAAATTTGGTCAGTCAAGAAAATTCACCAAAGGATTTAAGTCTACTCGAACTGTACATACAAAAAGTAACTTCGATAAGTTAAAATTCAATGAAATAAAAAGAATTAAAAGGAAAGGTAACACCAGAAAGTAACATCCTAAATCCATTTCACAGTTCGATCTCAAGTCTTAGACCAGGAGTGTAGCGAAAGGTAGAGCTGCTGTACATTATCACACAAGGAGGTAACTGAAAGCAAACATCAAATCATAGCATGTCAACCTCTTTGAACCTTCCAACTTTTTACTAAAGGAGGATGCAGACAGTAAAGATTTTGATTGCTTAATCAAAATCTGTTTTTTCATGTGTTGTATGTCCATTATGAATTATAATAATTATCAGTTTTTCAAAAATGAATAGTAGTTATCAGCCTAAAGCTTTAGTTCCTCTGTCTTTGTCTCGCTTCATATTAGGAAACTGCTTATAGCTTACCTGCTAAAATTCATAGAAGATACAGAGGAAAATGCATTTCCCCCCATCTTCAAAAGTGTTGGGAAGAGCTTAGGCCCTCCATTTTTTCTTTCCCTTTCCATTCTTGAACAATTCCTTAAAATTTGTTCAGTCACAAATATATATCTAACATGTAGTTTGGTTCTAGCTATCCCGTGAAACTTGAAATTTCATAATAAAGCTCAAACTAAAATATGACTCATGCTAGTTCTCATATCTTATGTTTACATTCGAAGCATGAAATTTTCATGGAAAATCAACCAAAACATGGTTATCTTTACCATATCTCTATTTTGGTTATGTCCCAAGTTCAAGAAGCTCGTCAATAAGATGAACACAATTTCACTTAGCAAAAGAGTCAAAAAGAAAACATTATTAATGAAGCATAAGTAGAGATACTGTTTTCCCTACAAGTCCAGTTAATCCCAGGATGATATCTCTGATGGCTATCCAATATGCAATTGAAGAACTAACCCTTTGGACTGTGAGGTCGTCTCCTTAAGTAGCGACAGTTGAATAGAGGTTATATATATGGAATGGAACTTACTAAAGCAAGATGCACTCTCATATTTAGTTAGTCAGAAATGGACTGGTATAGATTATGAGATTAATCAATCTTAATATGACAGCTGAAAACATCTGCCAATACCATAGCAAAGAAAATTCAAATTATTATTGTGCTTAATGAGATATTGTCTTACTTCATTTTCATCCATCAGTAGATTGGCAGCCTTCAAGTCCCTGTGTATGATATTATTCTGATGCAGGTAATTCATTCCTTTTGATACATCAATTGCTACTTTGAGCAAAGTAGGAAGTTTAAAACTGCCCTTTTGTTTGTGTAAATAGTCATATACGCTTCCTCCAGACATGTACTCTACAGTTAAGAAGTAAAATCATTAGTAAGAAAACTAATCTGAAGAAGACAAGGAGAAGACAACCACGATTTCAGAACAAAATATGCTGTCTGCAGCTTAAGTTTCCCTGACTAAGCTATTTATGTACCTGTCACTATACACAGATTTGGGGGCCTAGTACATGCCCCTATGAATTGCACAACATTTTTATGACGAACTTTTCTGCAAGAACAGCCAAAAAAAGAAGTGTCAGAGAAACTAAATCTTGAAATTATATATAGTCCCTTGCCTACCCAACACACTCAAGCATCCAAGAATGGAAAATAGAACAAATGCATATGAAAAGAGAGAATGATCAGCTAATTCATTAGGGATTATAGCAATGACAATCTAAAACATCACTGAAACATAGTGACTCTTCAGATATGAGCAATTTGTTATTCCTTTAAGCTACTCTTTCCTAAAGCAAAAGAAGGGAACATATACAACCTTTCTGAAAAAATCAGTAAGATGGGAACATATGCACGTCAGCACGTATACATGCAGCAGTAAAAAGCAGTAAGAAACCACATCAACAATGAGCGCCTGCTCTACCCCAATATAAAAAGAAAAGCAGTTCTCCCAAAATAATTACAACAAACACAAATCATGCTCCTTCACAAGATACAAATGTAATCCCAGGACAAAAGAAAACTAGAGGCCGAAAGGATAATGGTAACTAAGAATGCAGATGTCGGATGATAATAAGCTAAGCACATAGAAAGAAATCGAGGTTTCCATAACCTTCAAAGGTACCATGTTATCCAACAAACCTCATGATATAAACTTCTTGGGCAAACTCCTTTTGCAATTCTGTGTTCAAGCGCTCAGATTTGAGGATCTTGATAGCTACCTCCTGACTGCAGTATGTACCTTTGTATCTGAAACAATCAGATACCTAATAAAGTTACTTTGATACTAAAAATGATTCATAAATATGATATAGTCATGACAAACTTACAAGTCACCATCATCATCAAAAAAAACTTACAAGTCACCATATGAACCAGAAGCAATCTTGTTTTCGAACTTCAGAAGTTGATGATCAATTTCCCAGACATCAATGCCATCACAAGGTATTGTCACGGGATCAAACTCACACTTGATCAGTGTTTTGATCTCCTCTCTAAAAGATTCTGATGGACTTTGACTTGGTGAAGATTTCTGCATGCACTACTCTGGTTAAACAACAATTAAATATAACCAAACAAAATAACTGGTGAAACTTATATTTTTAAAAAATGGAAACCTGGAAACAAAATATTCCTTTGAGTAGCTGCAGAGTTTCGACAAAAGAAAAAACCAACACGTCTATTTATTCGGCAGGCGAGTGTATTATGATTTCAATTCTAAGCATGTAAACTTAGGCTTCAGAAGTTTGGTGCTTTGGGAGATGGGTACCGAATTTTGAAATTTTTATCTTAACAAAGAAACCTAACCGGATGAGCAACCATTGGAAGGAATTACATCCAGATAGCAAAGCGATGAGTCCTGAGAGTGTGTCTGATATTTCTACAATCGCACAAGGATTGATGCCCTAAAGTAGAAATCTACAAGTTACAGAAGCATAACTGCATGTCGACACATAATTCCTTGCAAACAAGACATATCTACTTCAGCTGATAATTGTTAAGAAAATGGACCTTGGGCCTAACCAAACCCCATAGGCTAGCTTATAAAAAAATGAGGATTTCCTAAAATCATATAAGAAGACAACACCCTCAAGGCGTCAACCAATGTGAGAGACTTAACATCTCTGCAGCCTAGCCTTGGACAACTGAAACGTAGATAACATAATATGGGGAGCCTAACATTGGGGATAGGGATGAGTCTGCTAAAAACCTAATTCAACCCCATGAGCTATATCATTTTTTTGAATATTGCTGAAAACTATATAAGGAGGCAACAATCTATTCCTCAACCAATTTTGGAAGACTCTAACAATAACAACTCTTTTCCCATTGACAGGATCTCAAGGTACCATCCAGGAACTGAGAGGTTGGACACAAACATAAGATTGAATCTAATAAACGTGAGGACAACAACACTATGCTAGACCACTTCAGTTACACCATGTATTTTAAGTAGATATCTCTTCAAAGATCAGGGGCATTTCAAATAAATGAAATAGTATTATGTTCCAATCTTATCGACTCCAAATAGAGAGACAGGATTAGAGCTACTAACAGAAACAAGGAAAAGGATGGGAAGCATGTTAGTAGAAGCTCAAAATTTAACAGGGATCCAAATGCAAAATTGTAGTTCTATGTTGAGATGACATCTTTTGTCGAACCACACCAGATTTTGGAGGAATTGGGAACAAATCTTCAGGGGATTACTTGTTTGAGAGTATGTTGGAACCAAACTTAGCTCAGACAACCATTATGTGTAAACTCAAAGCAGCTACACCTAAAGATGTGTTCAAAAAATTTAGAAGTGGTTCCATGAGGAGCTTCATGTCTATCTATGAATGGGAAGAGAACTCATTTATTAGTTTATAGTATTTCCCCTACTAATGCAGGTGGAAATTTAAAAATATGAACACAAAAATTAGCAGAGGACTTCAAAAGCTTCTTCCAATAAAAAGAATTCCAACTTATTGTATGTCACTATACCCGATGCCAAGCTCAGTTCTGAAGCGGAAGGATAAATTGAGAAGAAGATTTCTAAGGGATGGAAACAGCACAACTCAAAAGTTCTCACCGGTGAAATGGTCCAAAGTCACTCAGCCAAAAATCCAAGGGGGTTTGGGTATCAAGAATTTGAAGAATCACAGCAAAAGCGTGTTAATGAAATGGCTTTGGAGGTACGGGCAACAAGAGGTAGGTTATTGGAAGACAATTATAGATGCTAAATTTGGTGCTCAAGGCCACTGGTGCACCAAGGAAAGCACATTACCGCATGGGGTTGGAGTTTGGAACCAATTTTTCCAGAACACATCCTTCAAAGTTGGCAATGGTCAACATATCAAATTCTGGAAAGACAAATGGATTGGCAGCAAACCCTACAGGAAACCTACCATGGGTTATATCAGCTTGCATGTAACAAGGATGCTTCTATTGCCCAATACAGAGAAAACAACAGCTGGAACCCCACATTCAGAAGGAATCTTCAAGATTGGGAAATCAATGACCTACTCACTCTCCTTGCAGCCTTGGAAGACTATAACTTTAGTCCACATATACCTGACAGATTCTTGTGGGGAAGCTCTAAAGAAGGGAGGTACACAATCAAAGCTGGTTACTATCATCTGTGCTCTCAGAATGGCATCCTGGAGGATTGTCCATGGAAACATGTGTGGAAGATTAGACTACCTCTGAAAGTCTCATGCTTTTCTTGGATAGCACTTAATGGAACATGCTTACACAGGACAACCTCAACAAAAGAGGCATAATCTTAGTGAGCAGATGCTATTTGTGCCACCAAAGTTCAGAGGATGTCAACCACCTATTTCTACACTGCCCTCTCACAGCTAATCTCTGGAACTTCTTCCTTTCTATTTTAGGTTTACATTGGATCATGCCTCAGAACATTATGGAAGCATTTATTAGTTGGCATTTTTGGAGAGTTGATAAAACCATCAAAAGGATCTGGAGGATGATCTCAGCCGTAATCTTTTGGAGTGTTTGGAATGAAAGGAATAGCAGATGCTTTGATGGGATCTCAACTCCAACTTACACTCTTAAGGCCAGATGCTCAGTTAGATTGTTTAGCTGGCATTTTCATTCCCCTGTAAATAATGTTAATCATTTTTTGGATTTTGTTAGCTCCTTAATTCTAGCATAGACATAGTCTTGGAGCTAACTTTTTGGCTGCCTTGTATTTTGCATCTTCTGGAGGCCTTTTATTAATGATAATCACTTACTTCATCAAAAAAAATAAAAGGCAACAGTAGCATGATATGAATAAATCAGCAAAAGTGGACCATATAGATTGAATCCATCGTGATATACTACCGCTAGCCACCATTAGGAACAAATTTGACCATAGACTACAAAAGAACCACATCAATAAAACAATTTTAAAAATCCAGAATTTTGGTGAAGTCATTCTAATAGCTATAAACATATTCTAGTTTCAAAGAATCAGCACTAAGGATTGTCCTGAAAATTGGTTGGCTTAATTTGGGTAAGTGAGACCAGGAGATACCTCAATCCTCAGAATTTCCCTTTTCAGTGCCATTCGAAGCTGCTCAACTTCCTGAAAAGAAACAAAATATTAGTGCTCCGCCAGAAATGAGAGGAAAACAAGCATCTATCAGCATCCCTACCTCTAAGCGAATGATAGACTTGGCATTTGAAATAAACATCTTTCCACTTATTCACTCTTTTACAAAAGATAAGAGACAACTTAATGCACAAACATGGAAATTCGATATTGAATATTTACTTAGTAATCACTAAACAAAGTGCCCCCCGTTTCATGATCCAGCGGAAAATACTTTTTGAACCATTACTTTCTTCTCCCTACTTTAGATATTGAAGATGAAAAGTAAAAAATATGTTTTTCCGATCAATAACATGAAACAACTGCATAACTTCTGTTAAAGAGTGATGTATTTACTGCATACCCAAGAAAGGACAGAAGAAAAAGCTAAATTGAGGTAAAAGATGATATGTTATCTACCGGTTCTTTGTATTAGGTGAAAGATATAATAGGACCTTAAGATAAGAGCAAATCCAAGTGAAATTTTGCAACAGTAATAAGCAATGAGCGTATTATGGCTGAAAATATACCTCATAGGGCCAACCATCAACAACGAAAACATCTAGGGAGTATCCATCAACGGTGGAAAATACATGTGCTTCCTGAATGTTCAGCCCAAGCTCAGCTAGTAATGAAGTTAACTGTCACGCATTGAAGGGATTCATTAATGCTTCACAGTTTTTGAATGATAAGAATATGTGAACTAATATAAGCAGCAAAATTTGTAGTTTAGCACATACAGCCCTTCTAACATTACCACATCACAATCCAAAAAGAACAGACAGGCTTTTATGTATTATTGCATCACCAAAAACAAGTTTGCTGCTTCACCTATGGTTCTTGAAACCCCAGGTCATAAAACCCCAATAGTGCTTACCTTCAAGGATGTTGGTCAAATAACTCCCCTCACCCCACCCCGGAAAAAAAAAACAAGAACCCAGAAAAGGAACCTTGAAGATTCATAAAGTTTTAAAACTAAAAAAGTGTGGGTAGAGATTGTTTTCAATTGTAGAAACAAGGCCTTCTTAAAAGTCAAATCCAAAGCTCAGTTTTGCTCCCACCTCTATACCAGCAGGGGTTTACATTTCTATCAAGCAAAAGAGTAAATCAAATAAAAAAGCACATCCAACTACCTGACTGAGGAGCTTCGGCTTGTCATCAGTTGAAAACGTAATCTCATGCATGGGCCTGTCATAATTATGTACCATGTTTAGTAGTAAGCTTCAAAATCTATGCATGTGGCATGCACAACCGAAGGAAACAGAATTGAACTGATTTCCACCTTGATTAATGTTAATGTAATCATAATTTCAAACGGGTGATAGTCACGCATACACATTATAGTGTAAGTTAAAACACAGATTTTGGCAAAACAAGGGGAATAATCACAACAGAACAGTGGGGACAGATTATTCTAAGCTTTTTGCAAGTGTCCTCTATGCATCATCATCATGTTATAGGGATAAAGGAGTTCAGGACATAAACTAAGACAACAAATTTATATCTCAAGACTGTATACCGTAGCAAATTTCCACAAGTAACAGTAGCATCCCCATCTTGAACTTCAGATTTATTAGCTTCAAGAGCAAGTGCTTCGAGATTAGGCGAAGAACCAAAGGCAGGTAGAGGAAGGACACTGCACATAAAGATGGAGGGAGCATTTTAGCATAATCAAAATGACAAACATCATGCTGAAGTAAATACTTGAAGGAGGAGACAAAGCATCAAATAAACAATACTAAAAGACAGTAAACTGCCGTATAGGAAACAGCTTTTTCAGGCACCTTCGGCTAATTCCCTTGTTTGCAGAGCTAAGTGGAACAGAATCTGTTGAGTTTCCATCAGGAACCGGAGGAACCTGCACAATGCCACATTTGATTTAACACGCAACTATGAGTAACTTGGGTTAGAAGTGAAGCAAATAACAAGGTGAATATAGAAGATAAAAGATGGCAATGACATTGTCTCAGAGGAACCACTTAGAATGAATAAAATCAAAAGAAATTACCGGAAACTAGAGACTTCATTGGTAGCAGATAGAACTTTTCCACTATGACAAAAACATAAATTGAAGGTATTGAGGTGAAAGAAGCCGATAACATCTAGTTCAATGAAATGTGAGGTAAAGTATAATCTCTACAAAAAATGCGGATTTACCTTACAAACTCAATGCATACCTCTTCCTACACATCATGCATGTGATTATGATAACAAGTGCTAACAGCTGAGCTACTAATATTCCATTAATCGAGAAAAAATGAACAATTTTAGCGGCAATTAATTTGGCATTAAATTTAACCAAAGTTCTATCGAGCAAAAGTAACTAACCTGCACCAGCCGGACATCAAAGGCAGGTCTATTAGCCGGATCATGTGCGAGATGTAGTAACCGCTTATGCGTGAGTACATCTTCTGCACTTTCAACATTCACATCTAACGCATACCTTCAAAATGACAAAAAACAAGTTAATTAATTAATTAATTTTAATTGAAGAAAAAAAAAACTATGCAGCAGCTTATTTTGCTTAGGTATTCGATAATCATCAACCTCCTGATTCTAAAGCACACATATATGAATGAATCCGCACACCAGAAGAATTATCAACATAAGCAAATTCACATGCTTCATTGAACTCTTGTTTCGATCTGAAGTTTAATTTTCACAATTCACCAGTAGAACAAAATGAGAATTGATAACCTCAAAATATTAACCGGATAACAAATCAAACCAGGCATAACGGCACGGCAATCGACTCAAATCCAAATGAATAGAGATAACATTAGCGATCATATGCTAATACATCTTACTGTTGCAAAAACTGCATATCAAGGGAGAGAGAGAGAGAGAGAGAGTTTACCGAGTAGGAAGGCGATTGAAGTGAGCCCAAAGCTCATCGTCAAAAGCAGGCTGTTGAGCCTCAACGTTGTTGGATTGTTTAAGCCTGCGAAGAACCTCATTGTAAACCTCCAATTTTTTACTGTGTTGACGACTGTTCGTCGGCGCTGAATCCACCACTCTACTCCCACAACTTTCGTTATCCTCCATCACCATTTCAGCTCTCTCTCTCTCTCCCTTTTCTAGAATCTTCTCTTCACGAAAACAATGTGCTCACGTCTAAAAGCACAAATCAAATACTACCGTAGAGATTGGCTAGGGCGGAGTGGTTGTGAGGGAGCTCTTGTCCTCATTGCTTTTCTCTCTCTGCGCAATCTTCACGTCGATTTTGTTGATATGATTGTCTTAGGCTTTTTGGTTACCTTAATTAGCATTTGGTTTATTTAACCTTTGGGTTTTTATACTTAATCAAGTATTTGTTCTTTTTTCGCTCTTGCTGAACTCGTGAGTCATGACTGAATAAACTGTACTTAATTAATTATAATAAACAAAAGAAATAGTAATTAGTTAGAGTATTTATAAGAAAGAAGAAGGATTATAGATAATCTCGAGGAATTGGTAGCTGCGCTGAACAGAAAACGGATCAAGCCACCGCGTCACCTAAAAGTAACACCCTTTCAGTGGCAGTAACTGCCGCTTCTTATTTTCTAAACGCCCCATCACCTACATCTACCTAAAATCCTATTTATACATTAATTCACTAAATATACATGTACATAACTTTATATGTTGTTATTATTTAATTATAATTAATATACCCTTTATTTTAATTCATCACTTAATTATATTATTATAATTTGAATAAATAGCAAGCGTAAGCTTTTTTCTTTTTTCTAGTTCTATCGAACCCAATTAGATCCAAATAAAATCACGCTTTGATGATTTAGGTCAAATGACTTCTCATTTCTCAACACTCTACAATTACGTAAAATTTATACTTTGTGGTTTAGCCAATATAGTGTGAAGGGTAGTCAATGGAACACCCTATACGCGAAAATTATATCGTGTAAATAAAAAAAATTATATTACGATATAGATCGAAAGTTAGTTTTATAATATATCTAAACATTAGATATTCTTGTTAAGTTCTTGGTTTCGCACGGTAATTATTATAATCATGTAAAAATTAGTGTTTGAGTCATCTTACAGATGATAACTTTACTTGGTTATTCTCCTTTGAAACAAACAAGTTAATTTATATTTATAAATACCTAAAAATTAATGTGATTATGGTTATCACAGCCTTATATTTGCATGTTTTATCAATGATGTTTCTTGCATCTTTATAGATACTTCAGCTAATTTTTTGGAAAGTTGTCTTGTTGATTTGTAGCACGTCTAAAATATGTTAGTGAGAAATATATACCAACAAGGGCATTGGCAGAGTTATGAGTACTCTTTCATCCTTAATCAGAAGTTTCGAGTTTGAACCCTAGGTATTGAACCGTCTTTGTTAAGGAACTTTTATTCCTCAATGATCTCTCTATACAGCGTCCGAGTTAGGCCCTCAATACGAGTACCGGACTCCGATTGAAAGCCAAAAAAAGTTAGTGGGAAAATGTAAAGAGCAGGTATGGGAGTGTTTGAATTCTGAGGAGGAGAATCAACAGTGAATCTTTTTCCCTAGTTGGTGCTTGGAAAAGGAGTGGAGAAATTGAGCTTCTATATATATGGCCTCACAAAACACAATGGATAGCTTATGTTGTGGATATCGTCCAATTCCAAGGAAACCACATCTTTTTCTATGCACAAAAAACTCTCTTTGGCTGCTTTTAGGCTTTAAATATTTCTTTATATTGTTATTTTTTGTGCAACAAAGTAAATTTTATGCGTTATTGTACAGTAAACAGGTTATCCAGTGTGTATCCATAGGATAGCAGACTGAACATATTTCAAATAATATTATTGATTTTTTTATTAACAAAAAAAACATGATTTACTCAATCAAAGATATTTCTACTAAAACGTGAAATCACTATTAAGATATGTTTATATATAATTATAATGTGTGCGAAATCCATGCCATCAAATTGGATAAGAGTATTAAGTTTTGAAAGTCAAAAATTATATTTGATTATATACGCGAAGAGATTTAAACCAAAACGTGAAAGTCACAATTAAACAGCCCAAAAAGGAATATTAATTTAAGCTACCAAACACTTCATAACCAAGTAGGATAGTCTTTGACCCTTTAGCATTTCTTTTTCACGCGATGAGATGGACTTATTAAGTCGATAAAATTGTAATTTTGTTTGCTTACTAATTGAAATATTTTAATCATCTTGTGATATCGGTAACATATTTTATAATAGTCAAACATCGATTGTGCGTAGGACAATTGATCTCCTTATATAATACTGAATAATTCTCATCTCATGATTTAGCTTTTGAAATTAAATTAGACTTTAAGTTCTATTTTTTTACATGGCATCAGACCATCAAAGCCAAACTTATCTCAGTTCTTGGTTTAACAGATATTGGGCTCAAATATTATTGAAGAATTTTCATAAATTATTATTGTTTAGAGCTTAGTTATAACTAAAGTTTGGCTAATTACGAATACAACATGTGTCAATTGTATCCGTTTGCACAACGAATATAATGTGTATCAACTGTATTCATTCTTGCAATTGCATTCATTCGTGCAACGAATACAATATGTATCAATTGTATTTGTTCGCTCTCTTATTTCAATTCAAAACAATTAATCTCTTATTTCATGGATTTGCTATAAAATTTAAATATAACTATGAATGGTCAATTGATGAAAGTATAGCTACAAATGATAAATATAGTGTAAATATTTGATGTGCCACGTAATTTTTCCAATATTATATCATACACACTCCATAGATATCCGGTCTTGGTGTGCGAGGGTGTTAGGATAGTCTCACATTGGTTATAGATGTGATAATTGTTGGTATTATTCCTCTTCAGGCGTTATTCTAATTTGATTATGCAAAGAACAAAGAACACTTCTAATGTACGATTAATCTGTGGTTAATTGCATACCTCTCCACTATTAATTTGTTGTAATATTTCTAGATTTTATGTATATGCAGAGTGGGAGAATGAAATTACTACTTCATAAATGGTTCATATTCATTAATATGACAATTTCTTAACTTTTGTGACTTTGTTTGTGAAAAGATACAAATTTTCAGAAGGTTTGAAGTTACTGTCTTTATGACAATTTTGTCATTAAACCAAAATAAATGTTACATAACATTAACTCACATTTGGCCTCTTACGATTTTTTGATGGAAGAAAACGTAAATGATTTGCCTTTATAAACATCATCATTTGTGAGCTAAAATACCAACCAAAAACATTATTCTCTCATCCTCTCAAACGACTATTATTCTTCCTATTTTTTCCTGGGCAATTCTTTTTTGCAAACTCCAAACTTCCAGCCACGAGTGCACGTGTTTGGAAGTATTGTAGAACCTTGGGGAGCAACCGATCTTAACGATTTGCACCCAGTCGGACCGAAAGCTTTCAAGGCAGTGGCTTGCCACAACACAGTATTTATTCAATAAGTTATTTCTATTCTTGGTCAATATTATCTACTATTTTTGTTACAATTTGAAAGCGATTTCGTATATAATATTGACTAATGGCTGCCACTTTGAACAAAACACTTCTTGATACGTTAAATCTTGAGACTTTAGATGGCAACAATTATAAGTGTTGGTCCCGAAAACTTCTAATTTTCTTTGAACAGTTAGAAGTGGATTACGTTTTGTTTAATGAACCTCCTGATGATGTTATTTCCAATACTACTAATGTTGCTGATAGTTCTAATATAACTGTTACTGTTGTTGCTGATGATGATGCTAAAAAGAAATTTGAAAAGGATAATAAAACTGTTTGAGGGCATCTGCTTAGCCATATGACTAATATTCTATTTGATTTGTTTATAAATTATAAATCTACTAAAGTCATATGGGACGGTTTGGAGAAGAAATATGGTGCGGATGATGCAGGAAAAAAGAAGTATGTAGTTGAAAAGTGGATCAAGTTTCAGATGGTTGATGATAAGCCAATCATGGAGCAGGTTCACGAGTATGAGAATTTGACTGTTGATGTTCTGAACGAAGGCATGGAGATATGTGAGATTATTCAAGCTAATGTTCTGCTTAAAAAAATTTCACCTTCCTGGAGTGATTACATGAATCAATTGAAACACAAGAAGAAAAACTTAACACTTCAAGAATTGATCAGGCACATGAGGACTAAGGAAGCAACCCGTCTCAAAGATGAGGAGGCAGAACAACTTAAGGATAAGATGAAATTTCTCTTTGTTAATTCTTCTAAAGATAACCTTGTCGAATCTGCTAGTATTTTTGTGAAATAAAGTTTTAAAGGTAAACAGAAGAAAGGACAGAAGAAAGTATATGTAAAGAAGTAGAATTACTTCAATAAACCGGAAGGCCAAATCAAAAAGTCGAAAGGACCTTGCTAAGTCTGTGGAAAAATTGGTCACAAGGCTTTGCAATGCGACCAAAGACAATGACAAAGCTCGAAGTAGTGAGGGAAAACTCCAGCCCAAGCTAACCATACTGAAAGTGGTGATGTGATTGTTGATGTGGTCGATAAGGCAATATGGTGGCTAACAAGACTGATTAGATACTAACACAAATGATTCAAGGCACCTCTACGCAAACAAGGAATTGTTCCATGACTTTGAGGAGTCTACTGATGGCGAGTGTATTTACATGGGTAACTCCACTACCGCAGGAGTTATGAGTAAAGGAACAATTCTTCTTGAGTTAACTTCTGGAAAAAATTTAACCTTAAACAATGTTCTGTACGTTCCCTCCATTCGTAGAAACTTAGTTTCTGGCGCACATCTCAACAAGCAGGCCTTAAACTTGTTTTTGAATCTAATAAAATTGTTATTTCTCATGGAGAAAACTTTGGTTGGAAGGGTTACCTCAATGGAGGTTTATTTGTACTGAACAATGTTCAAGAGATTACAAGCAATGCAAGTACTTCTAATTCTGCTTATATTGTTGAGTCTATTGATTTGTGGCATGGTAGCCTAGGTCATATTAATATTACTTCTATAAAAAGAATTTAAAAAATAGAATTAATTTCTGCGATTAATGTTGATAATTTTTCTAAGTGTACTATTTGTATAGAAGCAAAATATACCAAAAAACCTTTTAAAAATGTAACTAGTAGAAAGACAAAATTGCTTGAACTAGTGCATTCAAACTTAGCTGATTTTAAAAATACTGTTAGTAAGGGTGGGAAGAAATACTACATTACTTTTGTAGATGACTTTTCGAGATACACTATGTTATATCTTCTTAAGTCTATGGATGATGCTGAAAACATGTTTTTAATATACAAAGCAGAAGTAGAAAATCAGTTAGACAGGAAAATCAAGAGACTTAGGTCTGATAAGGGTGGTGAATATATGTCACGACCTAAATTCCCGACCTCAGGGATCGTGATGGTGCCTAACACCACACTTACTAGGCAAGTCAATGTTAGAACTCGAATAATTTATTTCCTTAATTTATTACTTAAGCACAAACAAATAACTTCCAAAGGAACTCAATTAGAATAATTCCCAACAACAATAAAATAAAATAATAATGATAACCATTTAAATAAAATGGATCATGAACTAATTATGTACACAACTCTAAGACTACCCCAGGGTCTGGTGTCACAATCCACGAACTACTAAAGAATACTATAAATAATGGCCGAAAGAAATGGTGTAACTGTTATGAATATACTAAAACAATTTTATAAAAATAGGAGAAGACTCTCGGGATATGCGAACGCCGGCAGATATACCTCGTGTCTCCGAATAAATAGATGGTTGCTCTAAAAATCTCTAATGTTGACTAGTACCTGAATCTGCACAAAAGAGTGCAGAGTGTAGTATCAGTACAACCGACCCCATGTACTGAGTAAGTGCCGAGCCTAACCTCGGCGAAGTAGTGACGAAGCTAAGGCGGGGCTTTAACAATAAACCTGTGATATTAATATATATATATATACGATAACATAATAAAATAATTTTACACGAACAAGAAAATATATCTGAGATAATAATTGTAAAACAGGAAGGAAATCTAAACACATCAATTCAAATACTGCAACAATAATAAAGTAACACAGTCGCCTCTTTCGGGCCTCAGTTATAACCAGTCATCAACAATTTTCAAGTTTTCAAACTTTATCTTTGCATAAAAGTAGTGCCAAAATATGAAAATAGTAATATAAAATAGGAAGTTTCAAATCTTTGCTTTTCAAGAAAACAAAACAATAAAAATAAACATTTAGCTTTTCAAATCTTTATTTTCTTTGAAAATCAGTAAAAATATAAATGTCCTCCATTATCGCTCCTTGTTGCGGCGTGCAACCCGCTCCCACCTGTCCTCCCTAAATATATCACCCTTATTGCTCATGTTGCAGCGTGCAACCCGATCCCATATGTCCACCCTTATCACTCCTTGTTGCGCCGTGCGACCCGTCCCACCAGACATATCATATCAATTTATTCATAAAAAAAATTTCACAATCCAGGCCAAGCCTTTCGCAATACCGTTATTTCCACAATTTCAAACATAAAATCAAATAACTCGTAAGTTTTAACCAACATCATTTCATAATAAAATCAACCAGAATATAAGTAAGCACCGTAACGCTGTCAATCCAGCTCAGTCTTTATATACTAAGATAAACTCAAGAGAACATCCAACATTTTTAACACACTTACAACAACAATTGGAAATGACTCAATGAAACCCAGTAATCACGTGAACCTCAACAATTACGAAATAGTTAGACTGCATTTCTCATAACTTCCTCAATATTATCAAAACGAAACCACCAGGAACGTAAATAAATATATATATATATATATATATATAATTCGTAAAAATAATACTAAATCTCTCAACCGTTATACATATCACAAGGAAACCAGCTCAAACAACCAAGACTCTTTCCAAATAATCACAACAATATCTAACAATAGATCAACAAGGCCAAATAGTCATAGAAGCAATAATGAACATATAACAATTAGGACAATAATCAATTAAGTTGGAAACGGGAAGGGGAATCATGTTTAACAATTAATTTGGGTGGTGCATAGATACTCGTCACCACACTTATACACCACGTCGATGCATTTCACATAGCAAACAAGTGGGAGTCCTATTCCCTCAAGCCAAAGTTAGATCAAACACTTATCCCAATTCTGCAGGCCACTCACTGCTCAATTATCGCTTTTCCTTTTGAATTCACCTCTAAATTGCTCGAATCTAATCACAATTAACTTAATATCATCAACGGATGCTAAAGGAACTAACTTTACTGAAAAATATAATTTTTCCTAAGTTTTCTCAAAAAAAGTCAAAACCCGACCCCGGGCCCGCTTGGTCTAAACTCGGGATTCGAACCAAATTACTTTTACCCATTCACCCACGAACCCAAATATATAATTAGTTTCAAAACCCGACCTCAATTCGAGATAAAGATTCGATTTTTACAAAATTCCCTAATTCTACCCAACCCTCAATTTTTACCATGAAAATTCTTAGTTTTTTATTTTAAAGTGATGAAAAACAATGAGTAATTGAAAGAGTAAAGTTTAGAATTGATTACCTATGACTTGGGGATTATATTTGGTGAAGAAATTCGTTCCTAGGGCTGTGGGGTTCGAAAATTTGAAGAAGAAGAAGTCTGCCCGTTTTATATATATATTTTTCTGCCAGCTATTCTGCCTCATTTATCGTGCCAAACGATCCCTAAACTCGATTTTTATGCCTCCAGTGGATTTCTTATGAAATTCTAGTCAAGCTAGGCTTTTGAATTACTCAATTTGACCTTATAATGAAGGAGATATGTAGGTTTTAATATTTGCAAATAGTGTAGATTTTTAATACGCCGTCAGTGGCAATTTCGTAATTAAACTGAAAAATCTGGCAACCTTAGTAAAATGATCATAAAATCCTCATACGGTGTCCAAATTTGATGATTCTTTTTGCTATGGGTACGTAATTACGCTACGGATCTAAAAATACTTCATTTAAAACAGAAATCGGAGCTCATTTGTTCAATATGATATCATTTATGCTTGAAGAAACGACGTCGAAGCATAAGAAAAAACAAACGCAACATAACCCAAACCTATTTGAAACTCACCCGAGTCATCGGGGCTCTAAACCAAACATGCACACAAGTCTAAAAGCATCATACCGACTTGCTCGTGCGATAAAATCATGAAAATAACATGTAAAACTATGAATTAAACCTCAAAACTCATTATTTTTCTCAAGAACACTTAAAGTTCACTATTTATCAACCGGGCGTCCGAATCACGTCAAATAAATTCCAATTCTAACCAAATTTCGCAGACAAGGCTTAAATATCATAACAAACCTGTATCGAGCTCCAGAACCAAAATACGCACCCGATACCAACGGTTTCAAACGTTAATTTATTTTTTTATTTCATTAATAATTCAGCAAAAGAATTTCTTTCAAAAATTGACTTCTAAGGCTTGGGGCCTCAGAATTCATTTACAGGCATAAGCCCGAATCCCATATTTTACTGCAGACCTCCCGGGATTGTCGGAACACAGATCCAGGTCCGTTTACTCAAAAAGCTGATCAAAGTCAACTATAATCAAATTTAAATTCTAGAAATCACTATTTTTTATATTTTCATATAAAAGCTTTCCGGTTTCACGTTCGGACTGCGCACGTAAATTGAGGTATTTAAAATTAGTCTTTTTATGGCTATTAAACATAGAACAGGGTCTAAATTCATAAAATGACCCCTTGGGTCATCACAATATAGTACTAATACTCTAGAAGCTTTTTGTTTAAAAATGATACTATACATGAGGTTAGTGCTCCCTTTACTCCCCAACAAAATGGTGCAGCTGAACGAAAAAGTCGAACCCTTAAAGAAATGATGAATTCTATGCTTTTGAGTTCAGGTTTATCTGACAAAATGTGGGGGGAAGCTGTCTTATCTGCATGTTATGTTCTTAATAGAGTTCCTCATAAGAAGTTAGATAAAACTCCTTATGATTTTCGGAAAGGATTTGCCCTTAACTTGAAATTTCTAAAAGTGTGGGAGTGTTTGGCTAAGGTTGGTCTAATGAATTTAAACAAGTAAATGTACGACCTAAGACTTTTGATGTTGCTTATATTGGTTATGCTCAAAACAGTGCTGCATATAGATTTTTATCTTTGAATGATCATTATATTTGCGAATCTAGAGATGCAGAATTTTTTGAGCATGTTTTTCCATTGAAATATAATATTCCCACGGATGTGCCTAATAATGCTTCTACATCTATATATGTAATTCTCATATTGTGCCTTCTTCTAGTATTACTCCTAATGATCATGAAAATGAACTTAGAAGGAGTAAGAGACGTAGAATTGAAGCTAGCTTTGGTCCTGACTTTATCACTACTTTTTTGACTGGAAATATTGAGCTTGATCTTTTGAATTGTGAATTAGTGTCAACCTATTTAAGAGAAGAGAACCCTTAGACTTATGATGAAGCAATGAGGTCAATAGATGCTAATTTTTGGAAAAAGACCATTAAAAGTGAATTAGACTCTATAGTTTCTAATCACACCTGGGACTTATCTGATTTGCATAAAGGTTGTAAACCCATAAGTAGCAAGTGGATATTTAAGAAGAAATCGAGGCTTGATGGTACAATTGAGAAATATAAGGCTAGACTTGTTAATAGGGGTTTTAACCAAAAGAAAGGCATTGACTACTTTGATACTTATTCTCCCGTAAATAAAATAGCAACTATTAAAACTCTTGTTGCCTTAGCCGCTATCCATAATTTATTGATACATCAAATGGATGTTAAAATGGCTTTTCTAAATGGTGATTTAGAGGAAGAGATCTATATGACTCAATCTGAGGGTTTTGTGATCCTAGGACAGGAGAATAAGTATGCAAATTGAGAAAGTCTCTATATGGTCTTAAACATGCACCTAAGCAATGGTATGAAAAATTTAATAGCACACTAGTAGATAAGGGGTTTGTTGTTAATACATCTTATACTTGTGTTTATTCCGAGATGGTAGGATCAGATTGTGTGATTATATGTCTGTATGTGGATGACATGTTAATCTTTAGCCCTAATGTGGATATTGTAAATGAGACTAGGAATTTGTTGTCTTCTAAATTTGAAATGAAAGATCTTGGAGAAGCAGATGTAATTTTAGAGATTAAAATCAAAAGAACTGCTAATGATTTTTCATTTTCGTAGTCTCATTATATTGAGAAAATATTGAAAAGATTTGATTAATTTGATGTAGTTCCTGCGAGAACTCCTTATGATCCTAGCATACACCTGAGAAAGAATAAAGAATATAGTGTTTCTCAAACTGATGTGCTAGTAGTGTAATATTTCTCATAAATTATACACGGCTTGATATTACTTATGCCATTAGTAGATTAAGTAGATATACTCACAACCCCAGTAGTGAACACTGGAATGCTCTTCATCGCTTGCTAAGGTATTTGAGAGGTACTATGGATTGGTGTTTACATTTTAATAATTTTCCTGCTATTTTAGAAGGATTTTGTGATCCAAATTGGGTTACTGACAATGATGAAGTTAGCTCCACTAGTGGCTATGTGTTTACTTTGCGTGCAGGTGCTATTTCATGAAAGTCTTCAAAACAGACTTGTATAGCACGTTCGACTATGAAATCTGAATTTATTGCTCTTGAGTTAGCAGGGAATGAAGCTGAATGGTTGAGAAACTTATTGGAAGACGTGCCTTTGTGGGAAACACAAACTTCACCAATGTCTTTACATTGTGACTCACAAGTGGCAATTGAAATTACCAAGAATTTGTGTACAATAGGAAAAGAAGACATATTCTCATTAGACATGGTGCGGTGAAACAATTATTAAAACATAGTGTTATTTTCTGGGAATATGTAAGGTCCGAAAGAAATTTGGCAGATCCTTTAATCAAGGGTTTGGCAAGGAGAGTTATCCTTGAAACGTCGAGGGGGATGGGGCCAAAACCCATGGATTGAATAAGTATGATGGATACCTGTTCGCGGTCAAACGAAGCCATGTGAGACTTCAATATGCACTATATTTCCTATCCATATGACTTGTGGTAGTGATTTATAAGGTTGAGCTTATTTTGCTCTTAATGATTCCATAGCCTTAAGGTGGCCTATACATTGATCGACTCGACCGAATCACCTACTTGAGTGTAAAGGTGCGATCGCCTTTTATGAAAGACTTGGGGATGTCTTTCTAGAGCACTCATGAGACCCAAGATGTGTGCATGACCATAAAAGCACTTTATTAGTATCACGTAATTTGCATAAAATTAAGGATATAATATGTGTATTGAGGGTCTCAACTCATGTCCATTTAGTTTAAGAGTACTTCACTTTGTGGATATTAGTCGTTGCCTCATTTTGCTATGTGTCAATTCAAATCAAAAGACATTGACACTTAAATACATGTTCCTTCCTTTTGCCCAGGAGTTATTCTTAATCTTTATCTTTGCATTAGTGGGGGATTGTTGGTATTATTCCTCTTTAGGCGTCACTCTAATTTGATAATGCAAAGAACAAAGAACACTTCTAATCTACAATTAATTCGTGGTTAATTGTCATACCTCTCCACCATTAATTTGTTGTAACATTTCTAGATTTTATGTATATGCAGAGTGGGAGAATGAAGTTACTACTTCATAAATTGTTCACATTCATTCATATGACAGTTTCTTAACTTTTGTGACTTTGTTTGTGAAAAGATACTACTTTTCAGAAGGTTTGAAGTTACTGTCTTTATGACAATTTTGTCATTAAACCAAAATAAATGTTACATAACATTAACTCACATTTGGCCTCTTATGATTTTCTGATGGAAGAAAATGTAAATGATTTGCCTATATAAACATCATCAGTTGTGAGCTAAAATACCAACCAAAAACATTATTCTCTCATCCTCTCAAAAGACTATTCTTTTTCCTGGGCAATTTTGTTTTGCAAACTCCAAAAACTTCCAGCCACGAGTGCACGTGTTTGGAAGTACTGTGGAACCTTGGGGAGCGACCAATCTTAACAATTTGCACCAGTCAGACCGAAATTGCTTTCAATGTAGTGGCTTACCACGACACAATATTTATTCGATAAATTATTTATATTCTTGGTCAATATTATCTACTATTTTTCTTATAATAATTAATCTCCTTATATAATTTTGGCAATTCTCGTACTATGAGCTAGCTTTTGGAGTTGAGTTAGATCTCACGCCTATTTCTTTACTAACTAAATGGACTTGTAGTATGACATTTATTATCAACTCCTAATGTTTTCGTTCTGTACTCGGTAAATTTTGTCCTAAATTAAACATGTTGGTAATATTGATTTATTGATGTGCGAAAATACTTTTGTTCCTGTAACTAACTTATTGGTCAGTTCTCACTTCTCAGTATAAAGAAAATAAAACAACAATGAGGTTTAGAAACTTACAAATCTAAAGTTGGCAAAATGGGAGCACAAAACTCCCTTCTTAATAGTGTGAAATATGATATGACACGTGGTCAATTAAAGAGAAGACACGTGAAGCTCGAGATCGGGATGGCCGAAGAGCGGATGCAGATATTCTGATTATCACCGGATTGGATAACATTCATAAAGGTGTATTAAATATTTTATGCTCGGTAGCATTTAATAAGGAATATTCTGTAATATCAGCCCGTTACAGAGAATTTGGCATTTATGTTCACTGTTACATCTTCATCAATGACCCTCATAATTGACATTAAAGGAGGACATGATCCTAGGACTTCCTTCCATAGACACAACTATAAATAGTGAGCTCAGTTATCATTGTAAAGGGACACGGATTTTTTGGCTAAACTTAAACTACATTCTATATAGAGTTTAATACAAATTTATTTTCCTGCTTTTTGATTTCATCATTGTTGTGTTCGGAAACCTTATTCCCCGAACTGTCATCTCTGATGTTTCATCTACATTTTAAGGTTAAGTATTGTACATTTCTTCAATTATTATATTATTTTTAGATCAATTCAATTTACTTACCACATAAAAATTCAACTATAATATTTTATGGGTAAACAACTATTATTGTTTAACCTATTAGTTTGTTAATTGTTATGGCTTATAGGCTGTGACTAGATTTGAGTATATGTTTTTGCTTTTCCATGAAACTAATGATTCTCAACCAAGAGTTAAGAGTATGACTAAATAAATAAATGGTTGTATAAACGTGGTTCTTTGTTTCTCACTAAACATTGACACTTGTGTAGGTGTAAGGTACAAATTGTGAAAATGACTGCTAAACCATAATCCCATGTGTTTCCCTTTGATGCCTTTCCTCTTCAATCATTTCAAATCTCTTTATAGAAAGTGGACCCACTCGTCTCTTGCCCCTCACACCAATTCTGAAGTCCTGATTCATGAGAATTTGGAAACTATATTAAAGAATTAAATACAAAAAATAATTAGAAAAAGAAATTGGGTAGCAATTGACTTTCAATGAGACTGTAATCAAATCGTGTTTTCCACGTGATCTGCTATGTTAATTAAAGTTGACCCAATTAGGTCAAATTTGAAATGCGCATAACAAATGGAATAAACCTTAAGCAGACGTTTGGACATAAAAATTGTAATTTTTGAAAAAGATAATATTTGAAATTAGTTTGAAAAGTAATATTTAAATTTATGTTTGGACATGCATTTCACTTGAAGAAATATTGTGATTTTATGAGTAGGAAAACAAAACTTTTTAATTTTTTTGAAAAAGTAGGCAAAACTATTTTTTGGGATTTGAAAAATTCATTCTCGAATGTTTTAAAAAACTGATCTTTTATTGCAATTTACATAAACTGGCAGCCCTATATTTGACATGCATTAGTTCTAAGTCTCTCTTTGAAAGAAATTAATAAAGTTAATATGAAACTTCAAAACTCAAAATTAAAATAGCTCATAAACAATCTTAATCCGTGGCGTTATTTTATTTGATGTCGTTTTTTTCCCACATGGGCTGCTGCTTCTCATGATTTGTAAAGATAGAGCTTGCTATTTTCTATATAGGGTAGCAAATAGCCGGTCATATTCGTTGTTTATCTTTTTTAATCGATATATATAAATTATAATATATATTAATTATATATATATATATATATATCCGCAAACTTATTTTAGTAATTCTTCTACTATTATATACAACGGTGTTATTGGCTGACCAAATAAAAAGAAAAAAGATTGTCTAGTTGGTTTAGTGATGTAGTCTTTTTTTCTTTTGTTAAAATTCTATATTGCGATTTGCAAGTAAATAGACATCTTTAATTATTTATACTAAGAACTTAACTAATTCAACCACGATTTATTTCACGTGAAATAAGTTCGTATTACTGAATAAAGTAATATTTGAAAATGTACAGTTGAAATAAACAAACACGTGAACTGTCATGCAACTACGGAAGTTGAATAAGACGAAAACAGCCTCTGCTTAATCACATATACTAGACCAGATCTCGCAAAGCAAACCAAATCCGTAGGAGATACACTAAGTGGGCGTTTGCACATAAGAATCGTAATTTTTTTTTTTAAAAAAAAAAGTGAAAATGATATTGAAAATTAGAGTTATTTTTGGACATGGATATAATTTTAGGTTATTTTTTAAGTTTTGTGAGTGATCTGAGTGAAAATTTTGAAAAATAACCTTTTGAAATTTTTTATATTTTCGAAAACTTTCAAAATTCATCATCAAGTGAATAATGAAAATTTTATGACTAAATACTGATCTCGAAAAAAAATAAAAAAATTTCAAAAATATCTAAAATAATTCTTATGTCCAAACGGGCTCTAAGTCATTAGGTGATGAGATTAGGGCAAATTCAAATTAAAGGCAGACAAGTGGAGTATGGATGAGGTAACATACGTGGCAAAAATGGCCTTTGGGAATGCCCAAACGTCAGTTATTAGGAAACAACAAGGGCATGCTTATGGGCTATGGCCGTGGACTTGTGGTAATTATGGTGCGAATAAGCAAAAAATTAGTAAACTAATGGAGCTGTTAGAATTTTAATTATCGATAACCGAGATTAATAGATGATTTTTTATGATTTAAAAATGAAATTATGAAAAGCTAGCGGCGAGTGGTTGCCGTTGGCTGGAATATTCTCCGGAATATGCAGGATTTCTCCGCCGGTCTCTCCTCCCTAAAATACCACTGACAAATTATATTCATTATTTTGTATATTCTTGAATTGAATCCTTAAAAGAATATTATCCTTTTGTCCTTCCTCGTTCCATGTGTGCTACTAGCTTTCTTATAAACTATATACCCCACCATATAAGACATTATCCTCTGGAGTGTAGGTCAAAGATTCTTTTTTATTGTTATAAAATCATACGATATTTTGAAACTAATTGGTCGGATTAATTTTGATTCACGTCGTGTAAGGTTTTTATAGGGTTCGAACCGTAAAAACAATTAATAATTATATTAGAGTAGGTTGTCTACATCAGACCCTTATGATTGCAGTCGTACGAAATATATTGTGCACTGGGCTGCCCTTTGCATCCCTCGATGGTATTGAATATTTCTTTTCATTTTGGAAGGTGGGAATGAATAGTAAGAACAGTCTATTTTATACGTCTATGCTTGAAATACTTTTTTGTTTATGATGTAAAATTCAAATCAGAAACATAAATTATTAACATTTGGTGCCGAAGACTTTGGGCAGGAAGGAGAAGATCTAGGCGCGCTGCTGGTATTGCTTTGTGGAGTTGTTGTATGTTTAAGAGAGTGTAAATAATTAGTTGGCAGTGGAATACTCGACATTACCACATTACTATTATTATTTAGTACTAAACTTTTACTGGAACCTTTTACTATTCTAGTATGTACATAACCTAAAGCACCGACAACTGATAATTTACGTTCTTTTATATTTTTACAGCATATTGCTAACCTTTCTTCTTCCTCTAAACAAAAAATAAAATAAAAATCAAAAGGTACATTTTTCTATAATATTGTGTGTTATCCATCTATATTATATTAAAAGGAGGGTAGTATGCATTGTGGTTAAGCTAAGTGACAAGCTAAAAAGAAGTCACTTATCAATTTTAGGACAACATTAATAATTTTAAATTATAAATGAAACATAATTAATGGAAGTAGTTTAATGAATCTTATGCTTAATCTAAGAAGATCTTAGAAAAATTTAATATGTATATCTACATTTAAAATAATATTTATAAGTATATTTGTATCTATATCTATATTGATCCACCCATCGATTTTTTTTCTTCTATATTGGCTAGAAATATGGAGGAAAAAATTAATTAAAAATTATAATAAAAAATAAAAAATATAGAAAGACGTAAATTGAGATAATCTATGACTATTTATACTTTGCAGTAAATTAAAATATAGAATTAAATTAAAATTTACTTAAGATATTAAATATTTATTGAGTTTAAAAATTAAATAAATTCAAGAAGCAAAGTAAGATCTTACATAAAGTATATAAATTATTAATAAGGTAAGAAAAAACTTAAATAATTAGTACAAAAAAATTTAATAACAAAAATAATAAATCCATATTAATATTGATAATTCGGGCAAATAAATATTTTATACGTAAATATCATGACAACATTCAGATATAATGTGTTCAAACAATTAATAAAATATTTTCTTGTGATAATATTTGAATTGAGTGCACTTAGTTTAAGCTTCAAAGTATCAGATAAATTTTTGAAAATGCAGTCAAATTTAGAAAATACAATAATAAAACTTATTTGAATTTGAAAAAGTTTTTAAATTTTATCTATATTATATTAGAATGAGTGTGGTAGAAATAGATATTAAATTCAAACAAGATAATAAAAATCCACATGACAGTGTAATAATATTAGGTATTCAATAATATAATATCAAAAATAAAGAACAAATAGAGAAAACATAAAAATTCAGATTTGTTATCATATAGAAAAAAAGTAAAACTTATTTAAATTTGAGATGAGAAAGTTTATTATATTGTGATAAGAAAAGTCATAATATGGATAAGTCCACGTAACTCAAGTCTAATAGATAAAATCAAAAACTAAAAATATTTAATAATAGAAATAAATTAGAGACAATGTGAGGATATTTATAAATCATAATTTTAGAAAGTAAAATAAATAAATATAAAATACTTAAAATATGAATAAAATTTAAATAATTTAAAATTTTCCATAAATATTTTAAAAACAAAATAATATTTATTTTATGATTAGAAAATTATATATTTATCTGTATTATATTAAAGAATAGTAGTTTATAATGATATTAAAAAAGGTTACAAGTTAATGAAAAGCCATATAAAATGTAATAAGACTGTATATTAGATTAAAAAATTAGCAAAATTATGTCAAATTATTAAGAAATTACTATTAGAAATGAAGGGAAATGCTCTTTGAATTTGAAATTAGAAAGTTGTTAAAACTATGATTATAATGTTCAAACTATGGATAATATCACGAAACTGATGCCTTATTTATGAAAAAAAATTAAAACAAAATAAATATTTAATATAGGTAATTTTACTAATGAAAATAAAATTAAATTTGTATTAAAGCTAAAAAGGAAAGAAAATTTACGTAAGAGATAAACTGACAATGAAAATATTACTATAACATTTAAATATAATGTGTTCAAACAACTAAGAAAATATTATTCTATGATTAATATCCAAATTTAGTGTAGTTAGTTTAAGTTTGAATGCATAGCAGGTTTTTTTTTAAAATGCAGTCCAATTTAGAAAATAGAATGATAAGAATTATTTTGAATTTGAGATGAGATATTTTTTATTTTTTTAAAATATTACGTTATGCAATAAAATGACAGTAAACATATTACTAGATACATATAATATGTTCTAACAATTAAAAAATTATCTTTCTATGGTTAAAATAAAATTTTTAAAAATATAAAATAACTTTCTAATAATTTCAATAATTAAAATTAGAAATTAAATTTGTATCTTAAAGCGAAAAAAAATTAACTGCGTCTAATACAAAAAACATTATAAGAGAACTATATACATTTGGAATATAATCATCAAATAATTATGTATTAATATTTTAGACTAATTCGATTTTGATTTATAAATAGGATATTATTTGAATCTGAGATGAGAAAATTATAATTTTTATCTATACTATATTAGAATGAGTGTGGTAGAAATAGATATTAAATTCAAACAAGCTAATAAAAATTCACATGACAGTGTAATAATATTAGATATTCCATAATACAATATCAAAAATAAAGAATAAATAGAAGAAAAAATAAAATTGAGATTTTTTATCATACAGAAAAAAAGTAAAACTTATTTAAATTTGAGATGAGAAAGTTTATTATATTATGATAAGAAAAGTCATAATATAGATAGGTCCACGTAACTCAAGTCTAATAGATAAAATCAAAAACTAAAAATATTTAATAATAGAAACAAATTAGAGACAATGTGAGGATATTTATAAATCATAATTTTAGAAAGTAAAATAAATAAATATAAAATACTTAAAATATTATTAAAATTTAAATAATTTAAAATTTTCCAGAAATATTTTAAAACAAAATAATATTTATTTTATGATTAGAAAATTATATATTTATCTATATTATATTAAAGAATAGTAGTTTATTATGATATTAAAAAAGGTTACAAGTTAATGAAAAGCCACATAAAACGTAATAAGACTATATATTAGATTAAAAAATTAGCAAAATTATGTTAAATTATTAAAAATTTACTATTAGAAATGAAGGGAAATTCTATTTGAATTTGAAATTAGAAAGTTGTTAAAACTATGATTATAATGTTCAAACTATGGATAATATCACGAAACTGATGTGTTATTTATGAAAAAATGTGTTCAAACAACTAAGAAAATATTATTCTATGATTAATATCTAAATTTAGTTTAGTTAAATTAAGTTTGATTTTTTTTGAAAATGTGGTCCAATTTATAAAATAGAATGATAAAAATTGTTTTGAATTTGAGATGAGATTTTTTTTATTTCATAATTTTTTTTATTTTTTAAAATATTACGTTCTGAAATAAAATGACAGTAAACATATTACTAGATACATATAATATGTTCTAACAATTAATAAATTATATTTCTATGGTTAAATTAAAATTTTAAAAATAAAAAACAACTTTCTAACAATTTTACTAATTAAAATTTAAAATTAAATTTGTATCTTAAATCTAAAATTTTTTTAACTGTATCTAATACAAAAAAATTATAAGAGAACTATATAAATTTGTAACATAATCATCAAATAATTTTCCAAGTTCGATAAGGTTTTAAATATTATAATTTATCAGTGAGGCTACAAGTACGACAAGTAAAGCATGTTAGTGGATCATAGACTACCCAGATACAAGCATGATAGCAGCTACGCACGGACACCCGTCACCTCGTGCTTACGTAGCCCCCACAAATAGTAGCACATATTCGATTAGTTCACCTATGGGGACTATTCCCCCTCACAAGGTTAGAAAGGAGACTTACCTCGCTCGGGAGATTCATAACCGTCCTACAAGCCCTTCCGATGACTCAAATTGATGCACAACGCCCCAAAACTATCCAAATAATGGACAAACAAATGAAAATATACTTTAATACGTATAACAATTCAATTCATATAAATTCCTAACTCCGATCGAAAAGTTGACCAAATTGCCCTGGGGCTCACGTGCCCCGATTCCTAAATTTTTCGAAGATAAAGATTACGCATGACTTTACTAACTCCAATATATAATTTACTCTTAATTTTCATGCTCAAATTCGTGGGCAAAATCCAAAAATGCAAATTCTAGGTCTTTCTTCAAAATCCTAAATTTCTACCAATTTCCATGACCAAATCTATATGCAAACCTTGTATTTAACTTGAAATGAGTAGAAACAACTTACCTTGACATAGATGGCGAAAATCCCCACTTGAAGCTCTCCAAAAATCACCCAACCAAGAGAGGAATGAAAAGAAATGGCCAAGATCTCGGTTAAAATAACACACTGCCCAGGTGAACACACAGTGCGATCGCGTACATACGGGTGCGATCGCATAGAGTAAAACACACGCACTCAAGAGATGCACTACGCGTTCGCAGGCGACCTCTCGTGAACGCATTGAACAATTTCCCCCTGCCCGGCCCAATAAGCCGACGCGATCACGGACCATACTAGGCGATCGCATTGCACAAACCAGCTAGCCAAATTATACACTACGCGATCGCGGGCCCTCACATGCGATCACAATGAGCAAATCTCTGCTGCACTTACACCAGAAAACCAACAATCACACACATGGCTAAAAATGCCCGTTGAGCATCCGAAACACACCCGAGGCCTCCGGGACCTCAACCAAACCTACCAATCAGTCCTAATACCTCATTCAAATTTAGTCGAGCCTTCAAACCACGTCAAACAATATCGAAATGACGAATCGCAACCCGATTCTAGCTTGATGATCTTAGAACTTCAAACTTCTATATTCGATGACGAAACCTATCAAATCACGTCCGATTGACCCCAAATTTTGTACACAAGTCACAATCAACATTACAGACTTGTTATAACTTCCGGAATCGAAATCCAACCCCGATATCAAAATTTCCACTTCCGGTCGGATTTCTCAAAAGCCTTCAAATTTCTATCTTTAGCCAAATGACTTCAAAATAACCTACGGACCTCCGACTTCACTTCTGATCGCGCTCCCAACTCCAGAATCACCATACGGAGCTATGCCCATACTTGAAATGCCAAACGGACATAAATATCAGCGCAATGCACTTCAACCCAGACTTATGAAATTCTTCTAAAATGCTAACTTCCACAATATGCGCTGAAATGCTCACGGGTCATCCAAAACCCGATCCGAACATACGCTCCAGTCCGAAATCATCATACAAACCTGCTGGAACCTTCAAATCCTGATTCTGAGGTCGTTTACTCAAAATTCCAATCTTAGTCAATTCTTCCAACTTAAGGCTTCCGAAATGAGAATTTTCTTTTCAAACTGACTGCGAACTTTCTGAAATTCAATTATGACCACACCTACAAGTCATAATACCTAAAATGAAGTTGTTCATGGCCTCAAACCGCTCAACGACGCGCTAGATCTCAAAACAACCGGTCGGATTGTTACATTCTCTCCCACTTAAACATACGCTTGTCCTCGAACGTGCTAAGAACTACTCCAGAGTTGTCTGAAATCACTGTTAAACACCTCGTGCACCTACTCGTGATACCACCACTCAATTGAGTACATTAGCTCGGTCAAATCCGAAGATATCCTCTTTCATCCATACAATCAGCTCAGAACCCAGTTCCAACACCCGAACTTCTCTGCCAGACCTGTTTCCAATATATCAACACCACATCAACTACCACACGATGTACCCGATCATGACTGCATACCTTTGCTGAATTAGCACCATGCACCGCATAATTCATCACCTAACCACAATGACATTCCTTGAACCTTAATAACCAATATTCTACGAATCTGATGCTCCCAATGCATCTCATGACACACACAGACACACACACACACACACACACACACATATATATATATATATATATATATATATATATATATATGTCTTGCTATAACGCTTACGATACCACCACAACGGAGGAGATGCATAGAAATTCACAACCAACTGCAGAGTTAACCAAGCATTGAATCTCTTCTCTTGACTAGAATCATCACCTCATTACTAACCAAATAATTATATTTGTATTTCACATAATCTTATCGTACTGATCCCTGATCCAATAATCTCGTCTATCCCAGTATGAATTTCTCAGGCAACAAATCACCCCAGACATGACCAACAGTCTCACATGATGTCACAACGCACCAATAGGCCACAACTCGAACGTGATACATAAAGAAAACGAATTACGAAAGGAACTACTCAACTCACGCAATTAATATGAACCTTCCTCTGAAAAGCAGGAAGCAGAACATAAGAAAATAGATATAGGGAACCTTACTCAACCTCACATTGTTGCGGCGTGCAACCCGATCCAAATGAAATACCCGTGGCGGCGTGCCACCCGATCCACACATGCAATTTATATAAAGAGATACACACCGAGCTAAATTGCTCATTACCACAAAATATCGAATATCGGTCACAAGCACGCTAAGTGCACAATACCATCCTGCGTAGACTGATAGAGCCATACGCTATAAAACTCAAGCACAACTGAGGTGCGATATATAATCTTACCTGGGTCCATATTAACCCACTTCCTCTCATAATATGCAAGAGCAACCATCATGGCCGGGACAAACACCCCACAATCCACAACCAAATGAATCGAACGCCTTCCAGGCATAGATTCTCAAATAAGAAATATTACACTTCTTTATACTCAGTCCAGATCTTCAATCCATTAAGTGACTAAATGTCACACCCATATGATCATCCCGTGGTCACGCTCCCACGACCTTCCACACAAGGTAGCAAGTCTGCACATCCACCACTGGCCACACTAACACTGTAAAACAAATCAAGAACCCATAACTAGGATGAAAAGCCTCTTTCACCAAACACCAATCTCAGGTGACAGTGAAGAAACACCAGCTTACTCTAAACATTCAAATCCCTTTTTCTTGCTCATCTGAGCTCATGACTGTCGCGCCCCCTTCTTTCCTCGCGGAGATCGGGTTTATGACATTCAGTTGGGACAACTCTTTCCTTTTGGGAAAGGGGTTTTGTGTTTTTGAGAGTCTCCACCTAACGATTTTTAAAGGTGCGTTAGGACACCAAAGAGGTTCATCTACAACTACGTTGTTAACCAGACAGAGGGTAAGGGATTGAAATTTTCCTAAGGGGAAGGTGTTAGGCACCTCTCAGGATCCACAAGTGTGGTTCCCGGCCAAATAACTTTTGTGAATTTGTACAGCTAGCAAACAAAAAAATAAAGGCTCAAATAAGAGGGGTTTTTAAGTCTTAAGCATGCAGATGTTTGAAAAAATAGTAAAGAAGGTTAGATTTTTGAAAAGGATTACGATCTAAGCATATAAATGTTATCCTAGGTTTATAATAATATGGATCACATCAGTACAATACCCGATAATCACTCCTCAAAGAGGGGCTACGCGTGGTATTAGCGCACCGGTCATCATATCCATATTCTACAATTTCCCACCCTGTGAAAGTAACTAAATCGAGTGTTGGTCTCGACCTCTATTGCATGTTGTTACCCTTCCCTTCCTATTAGTCCCGGAGGAATTTAGGACTTCTATCCTATAAGGGATGTTCTAGGCGGACCCTTAGGTTTGAAGGAAAAACACTAAGGCGATAGATAAGAACATGTAGGACTGCAATTTGGGGGAACACAGAAAAGCAGAGAAAAGACACAAGTATACCTCCACAAGTAATGCAAATTGGCAGCACGACTCATACAATTAAGGTCTTTTGATTGAGATCCTAAAACATGGTATCTAAATGATAATAACAAAGACATACTTATTGCATAACTCAGAGAGGAATTCTTAATTAGTTTTGCTTACTGATTTTATCTTGTTGATAATTAAGCAACATACATAAATAGACATATTTCCAGTTTTAACAACTTTAATTACCTAAGGCTTGCCTAGGCGTAGGACAATGCTCAATAATTACCCAGATTATTAAAGAAACTGTTTGAGTTGTTTTGTCTAAATATGTTGTACTTAGGTGTTGCATCAAATGCAGAATTATCACTAGTTGTTTAGAGACATGGTAAAACAATTTTAAGTCCTTTTTTATGCAGTGGTAATTAGGCGGAGAATGAGTCCTAAAACATGATATCTAATGCACAGATAGGGATGCAGAATGATGCATATACAGAATCCTAAGCGGGATTTCTAAATGCATAATAATTACAACATTAAGCATGATTTCAGAAGATGCAAGAGTGACAGTTTATTTTAGTGTTGTTTACCCTAAACAGGATCTCTAAGTGTACAGGGCAGCATGGAGCATGATTGCAAAGTACTGGTTATTAACACATTTTAACGTAGGATTCTCTAAGTGATGATAGTGAGATGGACACGCTAAAAACAGTAAGTATAAGTCCTAGGGAACATGATCTCTAATGCATGAAATGAGTCCTAAGCATGGTCTCTATTGTGCAAGTAGGAATATAAACCTAATAACATGTTTTCTACCCTTTTAATAGTTAAAGCATACATAGTCACTACTTCCATTTCCACTATCCATCCCCAGAGTAGTTTACAAGTAGTTATTATAGGCCATTTGCATAAATTACATAATTGAAATAAGAAAAAGAAGGAGTTATGGGAGCCTACTGATAGGCCTGAAATCCCCAGGATGCCTCAAATGCCATTAGTTCACAACCTTTCATATAATCCAGGTGTGTCAGAGATCCTTAAGGATCTCAAAGGATCCCGGGCAGTGCTCACACCCAGATTTCATAGCCAAGATAGAGTAAGTGCAGTGTGGAAAGGCCAGCTCTTGTGTGTCAAAGTTCATAGGGAGCTCAAGGGTCCCAAGGCAATGCTCATACGAGAGGGGCAGAACCTAATGACTAAGAGTATATGTGAGAGTGCTTGACATAGTTTTGAAAGGGTTGAGTTGGAAAACAGTTTCAAAATGAGTAGTTTGAAATAAGTTTTGGAGAACAGAAGATTTTACTTTTAGTGAAAAACAGTTTGAAAGGAAAGAGGGTAAGACAACCAAAGTCTCAGAATCAGAATAGTACACATAGAGCAAGAAACAAGAACCAAATCAGTTTAACACTCACAAGAAGGGACTGAGGGGTAGGGGACAAGTATGAAGCATATAGGGAGAACATACAATATGCAGGGTCACATACAGGTTCAGAGAAAATGTTCTGGTACAACATGTGTTCAAGATTACATAAGACTAAGTAACATATAATGCATATTGTGTGCTAGGAATCAAAGAAGACAGAGAGGAAGCAGAATCATGTTGGAATATGCAAAGGGGGTAGAAAACATGCTGAGGCTACAGAGGGAAGTATTAAGAACTAAAGCAGTGAAGTTTACATACTAATTGCAAGTTGAGCAACAAAACCATAAGTAAAAGCATGTCAGAAATAAGATGAATTGAAATACCAAAGAAACATATTGTTTTGAACCTTTAAACTAAATTGAGGACATGCCAATTAGGTGATGACAAACACATAATAAAGAATAGGCAAGTAGAATAATCAGTCTTGGCTTGCAGCTGACTGATAATAGAAGGTGATCATAAGGAGAACAGTAGAGAGTATGTATGTGTCTAAAAGAGAGAGTTGAACAATATTTTTGTTCGTGTTTGTTAAGGAGAGAGTAGAGGTATTTATAGTTTAATACATGCAGAAGAATAAGGTAAAATAATAGTTTCAGCAATAATTATGGGAGTAAACAATCAATTAGAATCAAATTGGTAAAAGACTTCCTTTTATTAGGGAGTCATACTCAAACAGTAATAAGGAGTGACAAATTAGGAAAGGAATTTATGTAAAGCTCATTTTAACATAATAAGGAAGTAATATAAGTATGGCATAGTTATATCACATGTAAGTAAGGCCAAGTTCAGAATTCTATTTAAGCAAAATATATTTGAATTAATTTGACAGCAAAATCATTTATGGAAATAAGGTAAGAAATAATTTATATTATGGAAATCAATAAGGAAACGCTCGAGTGAGGTTCTAATTAGAGTAAATCAATATCAATCAAGGAGAATATCACACATTAGCGGGATATGCATGATACAAACAAAGAGAAACATGAAATTAGTACGTCTTAATTAAGGAAATACTCAAAAATCAGTAGAGAACATTATGCAAAATCAGTGAAGTATAAATCATAGAGATTCAAGGATTCACAAATAAGAAAAGATAGTACTGATTTGTCACAACATTATGAGAATAAGTGCAATAAGAATATAATAGACAACAATCAGAACCATAGGAAGACTAGTAAGGTAAAAGCATATAGAAGTTAGGGATTCGTATAGAACACAGTACGAATAACAACATAGACATGATATAGGCAAAAGTAATCGAATCCAAAAACCCTAATAGGCAAACATGGGTAAAATCACAAAATCACGAACTATTCATGAGAACACAGTAAACATAATAGAACAAGTAAACATATTATCGCAAACAAACTCGGAACCACAAATTGAAACCGAGAACTTTGGGGTTTTTTAACAAAAATGAATCAGACAAGATGGGAAAAAACTCACATAATGTTTAAACACGGTAGAATCATAAAATAATGATGAGAAACCAGAAAAAGAACAGTTTTGAAAGGGATTTTGGAAACCCTAGTTCGAAAACTGAAAAATCGTTTAGGAACCTGAAGAATCTTTAAATAAAACATGGAAAGAACTCATAATAGGTATAGATCTGTTACAGATTTAAAAGAATCGGAAGATTTAAAGAACTAGGGTTTCAAAGAGAATTCAGAAAAGATAAGAAAGCCTTAAAATGTTACTGGCTTTAACCCAAAGGTCATAGATCTTACTCAGACGGTCGGAGGTTGCCGAAAATGGCATGAGAACCCATGGGTTGAGTGAACCGCCTTCTGGCTCCTCTGAGGGCCTCAAGGTGGTGATACCCGGCGTAGAAGAAGAGCCATAGGCTGGGGGTGGTGGTGAGACCACCATGGTTACTAGCAAAGCAACGACAGGTGAGAGCTTAGGTTAGCAGAGAGAGTTGAGAAAGTTGAGAGATGTAAATGAGAAAGGGGGAAGGGTAGTTTTTAGGTTAAATATGTTAGGTAAGATCTGGGCCGTTGATATGAATTAATCAACAACTCAGATTAAAAAGGGATATTGGGTCGGATAACTAAGGCATTGGGCCTGGGAGTGTTTGGGCTGTTTAATTGGGTTGGGGTCCGGGTAAATTGGGTTTTAATTGAGAATTAAAGGGGCTAAAAGTTAAATACCCAAAAAATAGCTAAATAATTATCAAAATGACTAATAATTATGAAAAAATGAAATTAAGGCTAAATAGATGAAATTAAACTAATTAAATAATATTAAAATATAAAATAACTAATTATTGAATTAAAATGGAATAAAATGTACATTTAGGCTACAACTGCAAAAATTGTTGTAATTATAGCTAAATATGGCTAATTTTGTGAAATAAGTAAATCCTAATAGGATAAAAATGATATATTGTGATAGGAAATATTTTGAAATTATTTATAATATAATTTATGAATGATTATTGAATTTAAAATACTGAATAAATTGGAAAAGAAATTAATAAAAATATGGAAAATTATAGAAAAATACCAGTTATTATAGAAAGTGATTTTGAAGGCACATATGCAGATTTTAAAATAATTTGAGGAAAAATTGGGTATCAACAATGACATCCTTGTCAACACCGAACCCCAACCTCGATCCTTACTTCCCGTTACATACTGCTTATCGTACCTAATATGCCAATAAGAGATAGCGCAAGAATTCCATCATAACTTCTGAACCACTAATAGGGTGAACACTTCATCATATAGAAACATGTTACTTACCTCAATTCAAGAGAACCACCACAACACACGAGTGAATTCCCACAATCGCAATACATGCAAATCCAAGTAGTAGTCTATACCACCATAATCCTTCCGGGATCCGCCCACCCATGACGGGCCATAATGCTTGAATGCTTCCAAATAAAATCTATCACGGTGACCGACAAGCCTTGCACATACCGTCACAAATCACATGCATAACCTAATCACGCTGAAGGAACTGATCACTGCCGTACATGTGCTATTTCAACCATGGCTAACCAAATCTATTTTTCTTCCAATTTATCCTTTACTTGACTTAGAACTAACAATAGCCTTATCCAAAAACATTGTGAACTCAAATTCGCCCTTCTCTTGAGCGACCTTATATCACGAGACTACATTGTCTCCAAACTCATGAACCGTCTCATGCCCTCCTTGCTCGTGCATTCACATCTTCGACTGACATGCCCATCCTGGAAATATTCCTACAAGTCCGTAGTCTATTTCTATCATTTCTCCAATACTATACTGCAATCCAAAAACATCATGGAACATTCCGGTCCTCCTATCACAATCTGTTGCAAGGCTCGATCCTTACCCATACTGCGTACATGAAACCCTTAAGCACCGCATTCTTAACCTTTTGAATTCATTGGAACCATTGCTGAGAGTCACCCACTCTAGCTTGGTACCTAATATAATCAACTTTACGGCTTCACTGGCACCTGAACATCCATCTTGATAATGCACCCGACTGAATCCCTTCCCTTGTAAATTACCTTTGTACTAAGCATAAATCCTGAATCTTTCCAAAGCCTAAACCTGATTCAATAAGGCCAACCCTTGCACACCTTTATCAAATCACATGCTCAATTACTATTCTACTCCTTTCCTCTTAGCTGCAATAACTTGCTAATACGCCGGTAATCCGCAACTCCATGAGAAGATAATCCTGAAACCCAATCGTAGGCGGTGGGACTCTCCCACTTAGCCTGAAGCTACTCCTTGCACCACTTTGGACCCCACCAAAATTCTTTCTTCAGTGCTTGACATGATCTTGCTCAACCAACCCGTCAAACTCTTCTAGATTTTTCTGTTAGCATTCCATGAATACTCTAATTCTCTAGCATCACTCACACATTCGGCCTCCCACCGAATAGCCACTAGAATTCCTCGCATAAACTTGCCAACCACACGACCGCTAACCTGCTCACAGGAGATAACCCACATGTGGAAATTACATGCCGACATCCTCCCACGTTGCTGCACGGGAAACAATTGCTATGAACTCAATATTCCATCCTAAGCTCGTCCCCATTCACCAATTGCACCAGTCCGTTCACTCCTTATGGACATCAACTAAATGCGTGGCAGTATTTTCCAATTCACCGCTATATTGCATCCTTCTTCAAGTCAACCAACCCCCTTTTTCTGTTGCATCAAATCTCCCGCCATAATAATCAATATTTCGATTTAAGCCCGTGGACCTAATCATCGTCCACTAAAATTATCAAATAGCTCTAAACCTCCCCTCAAAATGTGCAACTGTCTCACCACAGGACCCATATGCTTTGCTGCCACTCTCCCACTTTGGTCAAACACACTCCTTTAAGCAACTACCTGACTTCCATTTCTTACACCTGGCCTTCTTGAAATTTATCAACCACCTGACACTTCTCACATGTACTTCTCATCTCTTTCTGCCCAACTGCAGCCTTACATCAATATCCATATCTTCAGCACTTGAACCGATAGATCACTACCAAACTCACCCCTTTCCTAAGATCCCCCTTCTCAAGCCATCGACATGGAAATACCTATTCAATACTGAACCATCGCACACCGTGATCTCTGATAGACGCTTCTTCAATACTATCTCACTATATCCTGCCCCAAAGACGAATTGTAGAAGGTCATAACACCTACGAACTTAACACATTCTATTCGATCAAGAACGGCAATACCACATCACGGATGAAGATTCCACCTCATTTGAAAACACCAAGTCTTATTATTCTTTCAACCCAAATTTGGACATTCATAGTTCAATTGCCTATCCTCCGCTGGAACTAAAATACTGAAATCTCGAAATCACGCTCTGGGAAGACCTCTTTTCAAGTCATTCACTGCCCCGACCTGTGGGCAAGTATCCAACCATTACGTCAACATCGCACGGTAATCAATCATAAACATCATAACCACCTGAGCATATATTGAAAGCTCTTCGAAATACAATTACTGAGCAAAAACAACATAATATCCTTCCGCAGGGCAACAACAGTAGCCTCAACCAACTACGCATGGAAAAACATCACACACCATATCTGTAGTACCATTACCATTCCTCAAATTCCCGACTTATAGAAAGCGCTTCATGAAGCGTAAGATGGAATAGGAAGAAACGTAGGCGTAAGACTTAAAGGGAATCAAACTGCACGATGAGGAATCAAGAAGGGAAGTACTCTTAACAACCCTGTAGCCTCTCGAAGATAAGTACAGATGTCTCTGTACCGATCCGCAAGACTCTACTAGACTTGCTCATGACTCGTGAAACCTAAGGGAACCTAGTACTCTGATACCACGTTGTCACGACCCAAAATCCATTAAGGTCGTGATGGCGCCGGACATCGCTGTCGGGCAAGCCAATCATTTAAATAGTTAATAAAATCTTTATTTTATAATTCTTGAAGTCATTCCTTTTTCTTTTTCTTAAATAATAATTAGCGAACTTCCACTGAGTAATCAATAATATCTTTGGCAATTTTAAATAGTGAATAAATCCCATAATTGTCCCAGAACCCGGTGTCACAAGTTCATGAGCAAATATCTAAGAATTATACATGTACTACAATACTTGTCCGGAATACAAACTGGACAAGGAATTTAAAATAAAATACAATACATCTGTGGAAGACTCTACCGGCTACGAGTCGTCTTCGGATGGTGTAGCTCGTCTAAGTCTCCAAGTCAGCCACATCACTGCATCAAGTAGAGTCACTAGCTATGGATGTACCTATGCAATAAAATGCACAACAAGTGTAGCATGAGTACGAAAACAACGTGTACTCAGTAAATATCACGCCTAACCTCGAAGAGGTAGTGACGAGAGGTCGAATTTGACACTTGCTAGAGGTCAATTTTAATAAAATCAGGGGTGACACAAAGCATGGATATCATAGGCAATTTAATAAGTAAATGACAGGAAATAACAACTTATTTTACATTTAAAATTTAAATCTTCGTCATTTCAATTGACAATTTATAATTCCCAGGCCAGTAAATAGGTATAAATCACAGAAAGTACGAAACAATTATCATGCGCAAGAAATGCCGAGGGTCGAACGACGCGGACCAACAATAATAAAATGTGCACTGCTGAAGGGTCGAACGACTCGAACCATAGATGCATCTATTACCCCGCTCGGGAATCGGTCATGCGACGTAGTCATATATAATAATAGAGTTACCCTGCTCGCGAATCATTCATGCGACTCAGGTACTCATAGATACACATATTCATACATTAAATTCACATTTTACCAGGAAAACAGTTACTCAAGGAAGTGATAAAAATTCTCTTTTTAATGGACTCGAAGATAGTATTTAATCTTTTCTGGAAATTCATTTTTCAAGTTTGATAAGGTTTTAAATATTATAATTTATCAGTAAGAATACAAGTACGGCAAGTAAAGCATGCTTTATCAGAAAAATAATTATCCAAGGAAAAATCAATTCCCTTTTAGATGATTAAGAAAATAAGCTTTAACCTTCTCAGGTATTCAATTACTAATTTGATAATATTAACAGTCTAATTTCATTAGCAAAATTACAAGTACAACAAGTAAAGCATGCTAGTGGGTCCTATTCTACCCAGACACAAGCATGATAGTAGCTATGCACGGACTCCCCTCATCTCGTGCGTACATAGCCCCCACAAATAGTGGCACATATTCGACTAGTTCACCTATGGGGACTATTCCCTCTCATAAGGTTAGAAAGGAGACTTACCTTGCTCCGGAGATTCATAACCGGCCTCCAAGCCCTTCCGACGACTCAAATTTATGCACAACGCCCCAAAACTATCCAAATAATGGGCAAACAAATGAAAATATACTCTAATACGTATAACAATTCAATTCATATAAACTTCTAACTCCGATAGGAAAGTTGACCAAATTGCCCTCGGACCCACGTGCCCGGATTCCTAAATTTTTCAAAGATAAAGATTATCCATGACTTAACTAACTCAAAATATAATTTACTCTTAATTTTCATGCTCAAATTCGTGGGCAAAATCCAAAAATGCAAATTCTAGGTCTTTCTTCAAAATCCCAAATTTCTACCAATTTCCATGACCAAATCTATATGCAAACCTGGTATTTAACTTTAAATGAGTAGAAACAACTTACCTTGACATAGATGACAAAAATCCCCACTCGAAGCTCTCCAAAAATCACCCAACCAAGAGAGAAATGAAAAGAAATGGCCACGATCTCGGTTAAAATAATACACTGCCCAGGTGAACACACAGTGCGACTGCGTACATACGAGTGCGATCGCATAGAGTAAAACACACGCGCTCAAAGAGATGCACTACGCGTTCGCGGGCGACCTCTCGTGAACGCACTGAACAATTTTCCCCTGCCAGGCCCAATAAGCCTACGCGATCACGGCCCATACTAGGCGATCGCATTGCACAAACCAGCTTGGCCCAATTATATACTACGCGATCGCGGTCCCTCACATGCAATCGCAATGAGCAAATCTCTGCTGCACTTACACCAAAAGACCAACAATCACACACATGGCTAAAAATGCCAGTTGAGCATCCGAAACACACCCGAGGCCCCCGGGACCTCAACCAAACCTACCAACAAGTCCTAATACCTCATTCAAATTTAGTCGAGCCTTTAAACCACGTCAAACAACATCGAAAAGACGAATCGCAACCCGATTCAATCTTGACGAACTTAGAACTTCTATATTCAATGCCGAAACCTATCAAATCACGTCTGATTGACCCCAAATTTTGCACACAAGTCACAATCAACATTATGGACTTGTTACAACTTCCAGAATCGGAATCCAACCCCGATATCAAAATTTCCACTTCCGGTCGGATTTCTCAAATGCCTTCAAATTTCTATCTTTAGCCAAATGACTTCAAAATAACCTACGAACCTCCGACTTCACTTCCGATCGCCCTCCCAACTCCATAATCACCATACAGAGCTATGCCCAGACTCGAAATCCCAAATGGACATCAATATCACCTGAAATGCACATTAACCCAGACTTATGAAATTCTTCTAAAATGCTAACTTCCACAATATGCGCCAAAACGCTCCCTGGTCATCCAAAACCCGATCCGAACATACGCCCGAGTCCGAAATCGTCATACGAACCTGCTATAACCTTCAAATCCTGTTTCTGAGGTCATTTACTCAAAATTTCAATCTTAGTCAATTCTTCCAACTTAAGGCTTCCGAAATGAAAATTTTCTTTCCAAATTGACTCCGAACTTCCCGAAATTCAATTCCGACCACACCTACAAGTCATAACACCTGAATGAAGCTGCTCATGGCCTCAAACCGCTCAACAACGCGCTAGAGCTCAAAATGACCGGTTAGATCGTTACAATTTGTGTCCGCGCATCACACGGGTACTAATACTAGTATTATATTAAAAGGAGGGTAGTATGCATTGTGGTTAAGTCACGTGGCAAGCTAAAATGAAGCCACTTGGCAATTTTAGGACAACATTAATAGTTTAAAATTATAAATGGAAACATAATAGAAGTAGTTTAATAAATCTTATACATAATCTAAATAGATCTTAGACAAATTTAATATATATATATATATATCTATATTTATATGTATATTTATATCTATATCTATATCTATATCTATATTTTGATCCACTCATAGATTTTTTTCTATATTAGCTAGAAATATGGAGGTAAAAAATTAATTAAAAAATAAAAACTATAATAAGAAAATTAAAAATACAGAAACACATAAATTTAGATAACCTATGACTATTTATATTTTGGAGTATGTTAAAATAAAAAATAAAATTAAAATTTACTTAAGATATTAAAGATTTATTGAGTACAAAAAATAAATTAATTCAAGCAGCAAAATAAGATCTTACATAAAGTATAAAAATTAAATTAATTCAAGCAGCAAAATAAGATCTTACATAAAGTATAAAAATTATTTATAAGGTAAGGAAAAAATTAAATAATCAGTAAAAAATATTTTAATAACAAGAATAATAAAGTCATATTAATATTGATAAATCGGGCAAACAAATATTTATACGTAAATATTACTACAACATTTAGATATAATGCGTTCAAATAATTAATAAAATATTTTTGTATGATTAATATTTGAATTGAGTGCAATTAGTTTAAGTTTGAAAGCATAGCATAAATTTGTGAAAATGCGATCAAATTTTGAAAATAGAATGATAAAAATTATTTGAATTTGAGATAAGAAAGTTATAATTTTTATCTATACTATATTAGAATGAGTGTGGTAGAAATAGATATTAAATTCAAACAAGCTAATAAAAATCTAGATGATTGTGTAATAATATTAGGTATTCAATAATATAATATCAAAAATAAAAAATAAATAGAGAAAATATAAAATTCAAAATTTTTTATCATAGAGAAAAAGGGTAAAACTAATTTAAATTTGAGATAAGAAAGTTTTTTATATTATGATAAGAAAAGTCATAATATGAATAAGTCCATGAATTATTTGATAGATAAAATAAAAATCTAAAAATTCTGAATATTAAAAATAAATCAGAGATAATGTGAGGATATTTATAAATCATAAGTTCAGAAAATAAAATAAAGTAAAGATACAATACTTAAAAATATTATTAAAATAAATATTTATTTTATGATAAAAAGATTGTATATGTATCTATATTATATTAAAGAATGGTAGTTGATAATGATATTAAATAAAGTTATAAGTTAATTAAAAGCCACATGTAACGTAATAAGATATATTAGATTAAAAAATATCAAAATTATGTTAAATTATTAAAAATTTACTAATAGAAATGAAAGGGAAAGACGATTTGATTTTGAGATTAGAAAGTTCTTAAAACTATGATGAGAATTCTCAAACTAAGGATAACCATAAAATTGAAGTCTTATTTATGAAAAATAAAAAATAAAAAATAAATTTCTAATATAGGTAATTTTACTAATAAAAGTTAAAAATTACATTTGTATCTTAAAATTAAAAAAAGAAAAATTTACGTAAAGAAATAATATGACAGTGAAAATTTTTACTACAACATTTAGATATAATGTGTTAAAATAATTAAGAAATATTTTTTATGATTAAAATAGATTTGTAAATACAAAAAGAATTTCTAATATTGGTTATTTTACTAATGAAAATTATAAATTAAATTTGTGTCTTAAAGCTAACAAAAGAAAGTAAATTTAACTGCATCTAATACAAAAATAATTATAAGAGAACTCAATACATTTGGAACATAATAATAAAATAACTTATGTATTAATATTTTAGACTAATTCAAAGTTACAATTTAAAGTAAATTATGATATTATTTTGGTTATAGGCAAAATATTAATATAAAAACTAATTAAAATTTATAGTAGGCAAGAGAATATATATAAAAATAGAGGTAGTGTGAGAATACTTATAATTTTAATGAATTTAAAAATAAATAAATAAAATATTAAATTATATTTTAAAGTATTACTGATAAATTTAAATGATTAAAAAAATATGAAGAAGAGGTTACAAGCATAAAAATATACAAAATTTAAATAAAATATTTATATTTATTAATGACTATTAGAAGGATAATAAGCAAGACATTAATTTAATTATTACACTAATAAAAAATTATATGATAGTACAATAATATTAAATAATAAATAATACAATAACTATAAGAAAAGAACCAAAAAAAAAGAATTTGCGTAAAAATGATGTGATAAATAACATATATTTGACTTTCAGATAAAAATAAAGTGATAGTAAGAATTTTGCTAAAATAATATTATCTAATGTGCTCAAACAAGCCATATCACAACATGACATGTTTAGTATTACTTAATATTGACAGCGAAACGAAATGCAAGTACTAAACTTAGGGGGTTAGGCTACTACAAACATAAAAATACAATAAAAATAGGTTGTCCACTACGAGACTTAAACAATAATTTCATATCTTGCTTCATAATTAATATCTAATGTTATATATTTTTTATCTTAGAGGTTTATATTGTAAGGTTATCCGCACATGATTCAAACAACCTACACACAATCTGATATGATTTGTGTCCGTATGTCCGTACATCGCACGGGGTACTAATACTAGTAATATTTAAAGAGAACATCTTCTAGTATAATTTTCTTAACTGCAATAAAACCGAAAAAAGAAAAACAACTAGGGCCACCTATTCAATTCTCTGATTGAACATGAGAACAACATATTTTTTTTCTCCCTTTTCTTTGTCTAATAATTTCAGACTATTGCTCTGGTTTTCTTCTCGTTTGAAAAATGTAGAAGTTTATAGATGAAGCATATATAATAAAATAAAAAAATATTATCTATATAAATCACAAGTGTTCATGGTAAAAATAAAGAAGCTGAATCACTCAAATTATGTTGGAATATTGAGCCTTCAGATATATATGACAGAGTAAAAATGATTTTACGATATGGGGTACATGGAGATTTTTTTAGTTGACAAGAGTGAGAAGGGTGGTGGAGGGGTAGTTGTCAATTGTCAAGTGTCTTACCCTAAATTGAAACCTCACTAGGAAAAAAAAACATGCTTTTTTTGGTTAAGACCTATCAACAAATGGCAAGGTTGTTAAATATAATGTACTCTATAATAGTATTTCTATATAATAATATTTTTTTTTATAAAAATCAAGTTTTTTCGAAATCAATTTTTATATTATGTTATAATATATATATTTTCTATAACAGTCTTTCACTATAACGTCCAAAAATATTCGGAACAAACAAAACTGTTATACAATTTGACTGTGTTTCCTTCGCTGTAATAGAACAAGATTTTTTTAAGGTCTATTCGCTCTCCAAACACGTGGGGACCTGCTACTAGTCTTGGCTTCGGGGTTGTCCATATTTCATGGGACCTCAAATTATTTTTCCTTTAATTTGCCTTCAAGAAGAAACGTTGTTAATCCCTTGTTTGTAAATACTGGCTCCAGGCCTCCTTATTAGGCTTTTGGGCTGAAATTGGAAGAGACTTTGGTCCATTTTCTTTAGGAATTTTTATATTTTTATACCACATAGAAAATTTTATTACCCTTAATATTTAAAGTTTGACTTAATTACACTTAGTATATCAAATTATTAATTCTATACCATACTTAATTAATGATCTAATTAATTGGACGTTTTTTACTTCTTAATTAAAGGTGTCCATATATCCCACGTTTCTCTCTCCCCCTGATTCCTAAGACCAGTGTTGTTTTTCCCCTCCCCTTTCTTCCTCTACTCCATTCCTTCTTCTTCTCAAAAAATACAGAGATGAGACCCATTTTTTATAATCAGATTTTTATTATCACACGACACCAAATTAGGTTTCAGAAATTATTATGAGAGCTTACTGAAATGAATCAATTAGTTCAAGATTACTGGTGTTCTGCGGATAAAATTAGTATTTAAGAGATTGAATTCGAGATCTGGATGGCTTTATGAGGTGCCAGAGTAAAAAATGGTTGTAAATCAACATCGGCGATCTTGTTTCCCACTGTTATTCCAGTCAAGCTGATGTTATACGTTGGGCTGAGATTTGGGAAAGGATAAGAGTTGATACATATTCAGTCGAATTTTCACAGCTATTTTTGACTAAGCTTCATCCTGAAACCTTAAATTGATTTGTAGTTTTTTTTGTAGAAATTTTATAGATGAAGAGAAAATTTTGTAGTCAACATTTTTTTTCAACATAGATTGTAGTTTAATTGTAGTATAAATGTAGTAATTTTGTAGATACCCTTAAAAACAATACAACTTATAATACTTAAACTTATTTGTAGTTTATTTGTAGAAATTTTGTAGATGAAGAGAAAATTTTGTAGTCAGCATTTTTTTCCCAACATAGATTGTAGTTTAATTGTAGTAATTTTTTAGATACCCTTAAAAATAATACAACTTTATACAATACTAAAACTGATTTGTAGTTTATTTGTAGTTTTTTTTGTAGAAATTTTGTAGATTAAGAGAAAATTTTGTAGTCAACATTTTTTTCAACATAGATGGTAGTTTAATTGTAGTAATTTTGTAGATACCTTTAAAAACAATACTGCTTTATACATACTTAAACTGATTTGTAGTTTCTTTGTAGATAAATGTAGGAATTTTGTAGATATTAACATAAAATCAGACTTTCATAGAATTTGTAACATAACAATTTTAATCAGCTCCCCCTAATTCCTAAGACCATCGCCGTTTTTCCCCTCCCCCTAGCATGATTGAGATTTTGGACATGATTGCGTGTTGTTGATGAGGTATTGTTCTATATTTTTTTATTTTTTTATTTCTGGATTGAGAAAAAAAGATGAAGAACAGAGTATCTACGGTATTGGTTTCTACAATTTGAGTTGATTTTGTTGAATAATTGGACGCCTTTTTTATTTCTATTCTGAGGAAAAATCTCGAAGAATTGAATTATACAATTTGTTTTCAGTTTTTGAAGTTGTTCCTCTTGTTTTTTCTTTTCGAATTGTAGTTTAAGAAAAAAGATCGCAAATGAGATAAAGGTTTTTCGTTTCAAATTTGAATTGAATGTGGATAAATCAATTAGGAGATTCTGGTCGTGATTTTTAGCGCGTCATATTAGGAAGATTCTGCCCTATTAATTACTAATTAACGGAGGGTATTAAAATTGTAGGAAAACCGTGGACAGGTGTCACGACCCATTTCTGGAGTCGTGATGCCGCCTGTCGTGGAACCAGGCAAGCCAACCATTTTATCTAACTAAATGCAAATTCCCATAAAATGCCCATTTTTAACAAATTCTGAAATCAATAATAATAATAATAACTCCAGTATTTTGGGAAAAACCAGTTTATAAAATTCAAAAAGACCAAATCCTACTAATCCCGGATCCAGTGTCACACAATCATAAGCTGCTAATACTAAGTAAAATCAAACGAAATGACTACATAGTCTGAAAATAAATACGACAGGTAGAAAGGAAAGAGAAGACGAGATCGCGGTCGCCAGCTGCTACCTCGTCAACTCTGATGAAACTGATGCGCTCCTTGGCCCGAGCTGAACTCCTCTGTACCTGGATCTACACACAAGGTGCATGGGGTAACGTGAGTACACGAACTCAGTAGTAACGAAACCAAACTACTGACTGAGAGGTAGTGACGGACTAAACCTCCGACAATTCAAACAACAGTATATAAATTGGACATGACAATAATATATCAGAAAATAAATACGATGTATTAAGATATGTCTGTAACCCTGCATACTAGCATGAATGCATATGGAATCATGAATGATGTGACTCATTAATCGAGCTATCATAAGGTGGTGCACTCAGTACTAGAATACGTCCTTCAGGCCTAGGGAAGTCCATCCCGGATATTACATAAACACAAGTGACACAGTCACTAAGTACTGAGGAAAATGGCTGATCCAGCCCCCACGGAGAAATCCATCTTTGAAACATAATAACCACGGAGAAATCCATCTCCGGAACATAACAACCACGGAGAAATCCATCTCCGGAATATCTGTGCGCTTATTGGGGGTGTATAGACTCCGGAGGGGCCCCTTTCAGCCCAAGCACTATATCAAGCCAACGAAGGAATGATTTCAAGATCGCTGCGGTGTGCAGTCCGACCTCATAACTGTCTCAAACCAGGCTCTAAGCCTCACTCAGTCAGTACTTTCCAGTCTCACTTTGAATGATCTAACATATGCAATGCAGCCCAAACCAATGATAATATAAATACTAGCAACTTACGAGACTGAGGCATGAAACATATACTATAATAGGACTGAGTACACGAAAGCAATAATCACAGATAGAGACAACAATAATCGACCATTCCGGTCTAAACACATCGACGTGAAGCCTTAACATTTATACTTAGCATAATTTCTATTTTCGTTTCAGGTAATTACCACCTTCACAGTACAATATCAATCTGGGATAACCAATAGACAGTTCCATGGGATGATCCAGGCTTCAAATATTCGGTAAACGTCCGCATGCCCGTCACTTGGAAAGTGCTTCACCTTAATTAACAACAATTATAAAATAGTTTGGGGTTTCGAACCCTCAGTTCCAAGTTTGGAAGCGTTACTTACTTCAAAATCGGCTAACACACTACTCCGCAATGCCCTTGCCTCTAAATTCGGCCTCCGAGTGCTCCAAATATACCAAGTTAAGATTTTTATCATCAATATATCCTTAAGGAACGATTTCCAATTGAAAATATCAAAATTCACCCAAAACCCGAAATTGGTCAAAACTCGACACCCGGGCCCGCGTCCTGAAACTTAGAAATTTATGCAGAAAAGTGTTCTTCATCCTCCCAAGATTCCGTTCATATAAAGAATACCAAAATCGGAGTCTGTTTGACCCCTCAAATCGACCCCTAAAGGTCTCAAAATCGCAAGCCCAAAAATCTAAATTTTCTACTGATTTTCAATGAATTTACACTAGTTTTATATTATATAATCATCCATGATCGAGTTTTAATAATCAAAATACTTACCTCTATGAAGAACAAGGACTTTCCTCTTCAAAATTCGTCCCCAAAGCTCTTTTCCGTACAATAATGGTGTAAAATAAGGTTTAAGTCGCGGAAGGGTTTATTTAAATATGCCTAGTGATTTCTTCACTGCGATCGCGGAAAAATCCACCCGATCGCGGTTCACATAAGTTCAACCTCATGTGATCGCAACCCAATGCACACGATCGTGAAGACCAATTGACCTCACCCCCACGCGCCTGGTTAACTCTACGCGATCACGACCTAGCTCACGCGATCGCACTTCACGTTCTTCCAAACCTACGCGATCGCAACCTGATTCACGCGATCGCGATGTACAAAATTTGCCTGGACCTCAAAGTTTTCTACACGATTGCATCCCTTGCCACGCGATCGCGATTCACAGATCCCTGCTGCACAAAAACCAGAAAACCAACAATTTATCTAAGTCAAAAAATGCCCGTTAACCAACCGAAATTAATCCCGAGCCCCTCGGGACCCCAACCAAAGTTACCAACACATACCATAACATCATTAAAACATATGATCACGCTCAACTATGTCTTATAAAAGACTAAGCGGGCGTTGCAAATATAATCCGGGGTATTATGCCCAGAGTCGATTCCATAGGGAATTTACATATCAATCAAGGCTTTAGAATATGCAACTTTTACTCAATCAATTCTCTCAAGAATTTTTAATA
>MDKI01178786.1:0-28075 GCA_005239505.1 Nicotiana paniculata
TCTACTTTTATATTAATGAAATGAGGCAATTATTCGCCCTGAAGTTCTCCAAATCAACTTGTCTCTAGGCCTACCTCAGGCACAACGAGGCTCCTAAAATAGGGCGCGAATTTACATTCCCGCAATATGTATTTAAAATATTGCGAATACTTTCTTTTCAGAACCCTTACTGACTTGGTTACCTTTTGTTTTTCTTTCCTTTTTGATTATTCCCATTCCCCAAGGTTGGTTCACGAATACTGGCATCATCAGCTTATCATACCAGATCCAGAGGCCCTCTACCTCCTCCTCCTCCAAGTGCATCAAAAGGTAAGGGGAAAGCTAAGATGGATAATATAAGTGGCGACAACACCGCACATGCCAAGAATGCGGAAACTTCTAATGGTCGGAGTACTCCGGCACCAAAGGACTTGGTTTTTCGGCTTGAAAAGAAAATACTTGAACTATAAGGTGAGCTTGAACAGGTCCATAACTTGGAAAACCTCTCCCTCACACTAAATATCATCCATCCAAATACCCAAAACCCAATACCTCCTCAGAACACACTCAAACAACTCCCGCAGAATCCTCCCGCACCCCACAAATATACAACCCCTTCTCAAAATCCATTACCCATACCTACACCTCCTCAACATCAGCATCTCCCAACTCAATATCCGCAGACCACTTACCACACTCCTCATAATACCCCACACTCTATCCCCGATCCCCAAAATTCAACGAATGGTCACCACTATACCCAATCCTGGCCTTCACCAAAACAATACCATATACGTGGAAACCTTACCCCACTCTAATCAAAAAATTTCATACACACCAGAATCAGCCAAGAATGAGCTGCTCATTAAGAACATGGCAGAGGAGCTCAAGAATCTCACAAGCCGAGTTCAGGGTGTTGAGGGAGGCAAAGGAATCGAAGGTTTGAATTATGAGGATTTTCGCATTCCGCCAGATGTGGAAATGCCGGAGGGTTACAAACCTCCTAAGTTCGAAATGTTTGACAGAATGAGTGACCCCAAAGATCATCTGAGGACTTATTTTAACAAGCTCGTAGGGGTCGGAAAAGATGAAAGGATTCGAATGAAGCTCTTCATGAGAAGTATTATCGGAGATGCCCTGTCCTGGTACATAAGCCATAATCCTAAGAAGCGGACCAATTGGGTGAGCATAGTGTCCGACTTCATGGACAAGTTCAGATTTAATACAGAGAATGCTCCGGATGTCTTCTATATAAAGAACTTGAAGAAGTAGCCAACTGAGACTTTCCGCGAGTATGCTACTCGGTGGAGGCCGGAAGCAGCCAAGGTTAGAATAGCATTAGAAGAGGAACAAATGAACAATTTCTTCGTCAGGGCATAGGATCCACAACATTATGAAAGGCTAATGGTTATTGAGAACAATAAGTTCTCCGATATCATCAAACACGGAGAAAGGATTGAAGAGGGTATCAAAATCGGGATGGTAACAAATTTGGAGGCACTACAGGCCTCGAACAAAGCATTGCAATCAGGTGGTATATCGAAGAAGAAAGATGTGGGAACAGTAATGGTTGCCCAAGGACCCAAAACTCCATTTTTATACCAGATCCCTCCACTCACATACCAAACACCTCCACCCACATACCAACCATCACCTTCCAATTATTCTCAACCCGTTGTTGACTACCGTACATATAATTCTCAACCACCCTACTTTCAGTCACCCAACTCGTCCAAATTACTAGAAACCCCGACCTAACTTTGACCGTAAACCACCCAGACAATACACCACCATTGTTGAACCCATTGACCCGTTACATGAAAGGTTGAAAGCTGCTGGATATGTCACCCCTATCCCCATTGTGGCAATAGATAATTCATCTCAGTGGGTTAAACCAAACAAGATATGTGCACATCATTCCGGCATGAAGGGACACACTATTGACGAGTGTCGCACCTTGAAAGACAATATTCAAACAATGATTGATAGTAAGGTCATACAGGCGAAGGAAGCTCCACCCAATGTACGAAACAATCCTCTCCTAGATCATAAGGGAGGAGGGGTCAATGTGATAGAAACTGATAAAGAGTGGGATCCCGAGGGATCAATTGGGCTTATTCGAGAAGGGGATAATCCTAAGAAACCTGCAGTCACACTCAATCCCAGTATGGTGCAGGTACAACCTCCAGTTGAAGTTGAGATAGATGCATCGGTTCCTTTAGAAGTTGAAGTAACACCACTCATTCCATTTGAAGTGGAGGTGGCCACACCTTTCACTGTAACGGTGGCATGCACGCCACCCTTCAGTTCCAATGTTGTACCTTGGGATTGTGTGGTCGAGGATAGACAAAATGTAAAGTGAAAGATAGAAGAATCCGGCACTGCACAAGGAATGACCATAACGGGAAGGGTTTATACACCTGAACATTTAGGCGAAACCAGTAATCAATCTTCTAACAAATCTCCCGTCATCGAGACTAGTCCATATGAACTCTGGAGGAAGGTACATGCAAGGGAGTACTCTGTTGTTGATCATCTGAACAAGACTCCCGCTCAGATATCTATCCTCTCACTGCTGCAAAATTGTGAGGCACACAGGAATGCTCTAATGAAGGTGTTGAGTGAAGCATATGTACCCAAGAACATCACTGGTTGAGAAATGGCCAATATGGTGGGGCAGGTGATAGAAAGCCACAGAATCACCTTCCATGAGGACGAGCTGCCACCTGAAGGTTTGAATCACAACAGGGCACTGCACATCACAGTGAAATGTGAAGACAAATTCATCGCCATAGTTCTGATTGACGGAGGATCCAGCCTCAACATTTGCCCATTGACAATGTTGAAGTTGTTGGGCAAAGGCCTACACGAGATACAAGAGGGAACTATGAATATGAAAGCATTCAACGGGTCTTAGAGAGCTACCATTGGGGAAACTAATCTCTGCCTGCAGATGGGTCCTACATGGTTTGATGTTGAGTTTCACGTATTGGACATATCCGCCTCTTACAATCTGTTGTTGGGACGACCATGGATACATGCAGCTGGGGCGGTAGCCTTAACTTTGCATCTGGCTGTAAAGTTCGAGTGGAACCACCAAGTAGTGATTATCCATGGAGATGGGAGGAACCCCATTTACACTAGCCAGACTATCCCGGTGATTGAAAACAGAAGAAGGTTAGGTGGAGAAACCTACCATCGTATTGAACGGGTTAACGCAATCGAGAAAGATAAGTGGTGGAGTAGCAAGATAGAAAATATGCTAGCATGGAGAGGATATGAGTCCGGCAAAAGGAGCTGGTAAAATCTTCAGGGCATCTCCAAACCCATACAGCCAAAGCGCCATGGTAACACTTTTGGATTGGGATATCAGTACACCTGGCAGGAATACAACGATTGGTCACCACCATGGCGTGGTCCATACTATCCACGTGAGCAGCCTGTGACACACCTTAGTCAGAACTTCCATCAGGCCGATATTATATGTGGATCAGGGGAAGAAGAAGCGTTGGCGTCATTAAGGAATTTGTTCTTAGAAGATAATGACATGGACAGTTCTATAATTATTGAGGAGGAGGAGGAGGAAGGCTCTACAATACAAGCTGTGGAGAGAGGAACATTCCTCAACAAATTGACTGTCAGACCATCGAGGGCTCGACGAGTCCCGGAGTAGCAAGGCTGAACAACATTTTTTATTTTTGCTTTTCTAGAAAAATGATTTCCCTTTTTTCATTTTATCTTAAAATAATATTTTTGATGTTCCAAAAACGTTATTTAATTGTTTGAAAAATCACTTTTGTTTAACGTTTTCAATGAATTGATGTTTATTATTACCACTTTTCTCTCACATCATTATCCATACAGCATTACTATTTCCTATCTCGATGAACCAACATTTGTGACATGTAATGGAACAACGCAACGAACGGATAGTGATTACGAAGAAGAGGATGCAATACCCGAGGAGATCGTCAGAAAAGTAGAGGATTTTGAGAACAAATCTAAGTCCAACTTGGACGAAACTGAGATAGTTAACTTGGGAAATTCTGAAACCATCAAGGAGACCCATATCAACATCCACTTGTCACCGTCAGAGAAAGAGGAGTACACTCGGTTCTTCAAAGAGTATGATGACATCTTAGCATGGTATTACAATGATATGACTGGATTAAGCACGTCCGTTGTGGCCCACAAGCTTCCCACAAATCCAATGTGTCCGCCCGTAAAGCAGAAACTCAGGAAATTCAAGCCTGATATGAGCCTTAAAGTCAAAGAAGAGGTTACTAAGCAGATCCAAGCCAAGGTCCTCAAGGTAGTTGAATATCCAACATGGCTAGCCAACATTGTGCCAAGCCCGAAAAAGGATGGGAAAGTTAGAGTTTGTGTCGATTATCGTAATATCAACAAAGACAGCCCAAAGGATGATTTCCCGCTTCCAACTATACGCATCTTGATCGAGAATTATGCCAAGCATGAACAACAGTCTTTTGTGGATTGCCTTGCCGGTTACCATCAGATCTGGATGGACGAGGAGGATACTGAAAAACGACTTTCATTACACCGTGGGGTGTGTACTGTTACAAGATGATACCACTCGGTCTAAAGAATGCTGAGGCCACCTACATGAGGGCCATGACTACTATTTTTCATGACATGATACACAAAGAAATTGAGGTATATGTGGATGATGTCATCATTAAATCCAAGAAGGCCACAGATCACATAGTAGACTTGAGAAAATTCTTCAACATACTACGGAAGTACAACCTAAAGCTAAACCCCGCAAAGTGTTCATTCGGGGTTCATGTTGGAAAGCTATTGGGATTCATCATCACCCACCAGGAAATAGAATTGGATCCATCGAAGGTCGAAGACATCCAAGAGATACCACTGCCAAAGAGAAAGAAAGATGTGATGAGTTTCCTGGGACGTCTTAACTACATCAGACGTTTCATAGCACAGTCCACAGTAATATGTGAGCTGATTTTCAAGATGTTGAAGAAGTACGCTGCAACTAGTTGGACCGAGGATTGTCAAAAAGCTTTTGAGAAAATCAAGGAGTACTTATCAACACCACCAGTTTTAGTCTCGCCAAACCTAGGTAGGCCACTACTACTCTACCTTGCAGTTGTAGATGGAGTTTTCGATTGCATTCTGGGGTAGCACGACGAGGTAGGGAGAAAAGAACATGCCATCTACTACCTGAGTAAGAAGTTTATACCTTATGAAGCACGATACTCTCTCATGGAACGTACCTGTTGTGCCTTGACCTGGATAGCTTAGAAGCTGAGGCATTACTTCTGTACCTATACTACATATCTTATATTAAAAGATGGATCCTTTGAAATACATATTCCAAAAGCCCATGCCCACGGGCAAATTGGTTAAATGGCAAATCTTGTTGAGTGAATTCAATATCGTCTTTGTAACTCAGAAAGTAGTCAATGGATAGGCACTAGCAGACCACCTTGCTGAAAACCTTGTAGGAGGAGAATACGAGCCCTTGAAGACGTATTTTCCCGATGAAGAGGTATAATTCGTAAGAGGAGACATTGTTGAAGCCTATGACAATTGGAGAATGTTCTTTGACGGAGCGGCGAACTTCAAAGGAGCCGGCATTGGAGCCGTCTTGGTATCATAAACTGGTCAACATTATCTGGTATCTATGAAACTCAGATTCCCCTGCACCAACAACATGGCTGAATACGAAGCTTGCATATTAAGGCTCAACATGGATGTTGACATGAACATTCAGGAACTGCTAGTAATCGGCGATTTGGATTTGCTTGTGCACCAAGTACAAGGAGAGTAGGCTACCAAGAATTCCAAGATATTTCCATATTTGCATCATATGCATGAAATGAAGAAGATGTCCACAAAGATAGAGTTTCGGCATATCCCCATAATTCAGAATGAGTTTGCCGATGCATTGTCTTTGTCATCAATGATACAACATCCAGAAAAGAATTTCATTGATCCTATTCCAGTAAGGATCCATAATCAGCTAGCATACCATGCTCACGTTGAAGAGGAGATAGACGGTAAGCCTTGGTTCCACGACATCAAGAGTATTTTGAAAAGGGCGAATGCCCGGAGCATGCAAACCATATTCAGAAACGCACGCTCCAGAGATTGTCCAATCATTTTTCCAGAGTGGAGGAACCCTATATAGAAGAACTCCTGATATGGGACTATTAAGGTGCGTTGACACAAAGGAATCTTCTATGCTGCTCGAGGAAATACATGCCGGAACTTGCGGCCACCATATGAACGACTTTGTCTTGGACAAAAATATAATCAGGGCAGGTTATTTTAGGATGACCAGGGAAACAGATTGCATCTAGTACGTCCACAAATGCTATCAATGTCAAGTACATGCAGATATGATAAAAGTGCCACCAAACTAGCTTAATGAAACAAGCTGACCTTGGCCCTTTCCCGCTTGGGGAATGGATGTCATCGGTCCAATCGAGCCCACCGCTTCAAATGGGCATTCGTTTATTTTAGCAGCTATCGACTACTTCACTAAATGGGTCGAAGTTTCATCTTACAAAGCTGTAACCAAGAAGGTCGTTGCGAATTTTGTTCGCGACCGAATTGTTTGTCGGTTCGGGATTCCAGAATCCATCATCACAAACAATGCCTCCAATATCAACAGTGATCTGATGAAATCCATGTGTGAGACATTCAAAATCAAGCACAAGAATTCCACAGTGTATAGACCCTAAATGAACAGAGCCGTGGAAGTTGCCAGCAAAAACATCAAGAAGATACTGAGGAAAATGGTAGAAAATCACAAACAATGGCACGAGAAGCTACCATTCTCCTTACTGGGATACCGTACCTAAGTACGCACATAAACCGGGGCAACTCCCTATCTGTTGGGTTATGGTACTAAGGCTATCATTCCTGCCGAAGTGGAAATTCCTTCCTTGAGAATCATACAAGAAGCCGAGCTCAGCGACGCAAAATGGATAAGGAGCCGCTATGAGCAGCTAGCCCTCATAGATGGAAAGAGGATGAATGCAGTGTGCCACAGCCAGCTTTATAAAAACAGAATGTCCAGAGCTTTCAACAAAAGAGTAAAGCCATGACAGTTCACACCGGGACAACTGGTGTTAAAGAAGATCTTTATGCATCAATATGAAGCCAAAGGAAAATTCTCTCCCAACTGGAAAGGTCCTTACATGGTCCATAGAGTATTTACAGGAGGAGCATTCATACTCGCAGAAATGGATGGAGAAATCTGGCCAAAGCCTATCAATTCAGATATAGTAAAAAAATACTATGTGTAAACCATTTATGCTTCTTCATATGATGTAAATTGAACTACGCTCGACCTGATTCCCGTTTATGAGAGATACATAAGCACAATGTGGGTTCGATCACAATTTAATAAAAATTTCTATTTTCACCATCATTAGAAACTGGGGCAGAATTTTGAGGAGGACCCTTAAAATTCTACAGCAGAAGAAGTCGCGATGTCTCTTATCGTGTCATAGTAACAGATTTATCTAACCAATTTCTAAACCATATATAACTATGTCTTTGAAAACTATGCATGCCTGCTTTTGAAATAAACTCTGCTTTAGCAAATGCTGCACCTTGGAATCACAACCTTCATAACAACAAAGATATCGAACTCATTCCCAGCTAAGAAGTACTCTGCTATCACCTATTATTTATTCATTGCATGAGACTAAGCCTTGCCTCCCTATTTGCACGAGGCTAATCATTGCCTCCACCTTGCCTAAGGCTAAGCACTACCTTCTCCCTGCATGGGCCTAAGCCCTGTCCCGAAATTTTTATGAGGCTAAGCCCTGACTCCCTATTTGCATGAGGCTAAACATTGCCTCCACCTTGCATAGAGCTAAGCTCTACCTTCTATTTGCATAAGAGTAAGCTCTGTCATAAACTTTGCATGAGGCTAAGACCTGCCTCCATATTTGCATGAGGCTAAGCATTGCCTCCACCTTGCATAAGGCTAAGCTCTGCCTTCTATTTGCATGAGACTAAGCTCTATCTCAAACTTTGCATGAGGCTATGCCTTGTCTCCCTATTTTCATGAGGCTAAGTATTGCCTCCACTTTGAATAAGGCTAATCTCTTCCTTCTATTTGCGTGAGACTAGACCCTTCCTCCCTATCTGAATAAGGCTAAACATTGCCTTCTCTCTGCATGGGACTAAGCCCTGTCCCAAAATTTGCATGAGGCTAAGCCCTACCTCCCTATTTGCATGAGGCTAAGCATTGCCTCCACCCTGCACGAGGCTAAGCCCTGCCTCCCTATTGGCACAAGGTTAAGCACTACCTTTACTTGCATGGGACTAATCACTGTCCCAGATCTTGCATAAGGCGAAGCAATGCCTTCTCTTTGCATTGGACTAAGAGTTGTCTTGAATCCCGCACGAGGCTAAACATTGTCTCCCTTGCATTATTTGTTCTATTCTCCCGGGCTAAACTCGGCCCTCAACTCCATGAAAGACTAAGCCTTGTCTTATCGCTCCTAGCATCATGTCTTTGCACCTCATGGGCTGAAATATCGCCAGCTTGTCCGAAGGCGTCATAGTCTGAAGGAATCATCTTCATTGCCGAAAGAAACCATGTCATGGATTGAGGATCTCTCAAAACTCGCACATCATTATTCAGAGGAGTCATAGTTCGGAGGCACCATTTTCATGGTCCAAGAACACCATTTCATGTCCTACGAATCCCTTACCGCACAATTCAAGGCCTATGACATCATGGTCTAAGGACGTCATCCTCAACCGTCAAAAGACAATTCTATTTGCATGAGACTAAGCTCTATCTCAAACTTTTCATGAGGCTATGCCTTGTCTCCCTATTTGCATGAGGCTAAGCATTGCCTCCACCTTGAATAAGGCTAAGCTCTTCCTTCTATTTGCATGATACTAAACCCCTCCTCCCTATCTGAATAAGGCTAAACATTGCCTTATCTCTGCATGAGACTAATCCTTGTCCCGAACTTTGCATGATGCTAAGCCCTGCCTCCCTATTTGCATGAGGCTATGAATTTCCTCCACCCTGCACGAGGCTAAGCCCTGCATCCCTATTGGCATAAGGTTAAGCACTACCTTCACTTGCACGGGACTAAGCACTGTCCCGGATCTTGCATAAGGCTAATCATTGCCTTCTCTTTGCATGGGACTAAGAGTTGACCCGAATCCCGCACGATACTAAACATTGTCTCCCTTGCATTATTTGTTCTATTCTCCCGGGTTAAGCTCTGCCCTCATCTCCATGAAAGACTAAGCCTTGTCTTGTCGCTCCTAGCATCATGCCTTTGCACCTCATGGGCTGAAATATCGCCTGTTTGTCTGAAGGCATCATAGTCTGAAGGCATCATCTTCATAGCCGGAAGAAACCATGCCATGGCCTGAGGATCTCTCAAAACTAGCATATATTTATTCAAAGGCGTCATGGTTCGGAGGCACCATTTTCATGGTCCGAGAACACCATTTCATGGCCTACGAATCCCTTACCGCACAATTCATGGCCCGGGACATCATGGTCTAGGGACGTCATCCTCAAGAGTCCAAAGACAATTGTCATGGTTTGTTGATTATTTGCATCATGTTTAAATTCATCAAAAGATATATGATTGCAGCGCATATTTTGATTTGTAGGTAACCAGATGAGCAACCATTACCCCAACAAGAGCAATCCCGCCCTAGTTGCTTCTCACTATTTCAAACCTGACCGCTCATAGTAACCATTTCACCTACTCAAAACCTTGTGACCGTTCTTGTGATACCCAATTTTTTCCTATATTATTTTCAAAAAGAATATATATCTTTAAAACAATGCATGAGCATCAATTAATATATTTTTTTTCATAATTTCTGCATTTGTTAAGGATTTTTAGTTAATTTATCCCAGTATTTTTATTACACAAACAATCTCTAATTGCAGCACAAATGGTTTTATGATAATTTTATTGCTTAATTTTATCATTTATATTTGTATTAAGCTTTAATTATTTCATGAATAGTCATATTTACATTTTTAAGGTTATAATTGCAATAACTTTGCAATAATAGCCCACAAGTGCATAATTACCTTATAGCGCAAGAAAATGACATTTTGTATTTTTATAATATTAAGTAGTTATTTTAAATCATTATATACATCACTAGATTTTTTTTTCATTTATTAGCTATTTTATAAATTATTTTATAAAATTATTAGGGTATTGCCCAATTAAATAAACATGACCCGATTCTTAAAACCGCCCAACCCCTCAGATCAAATCATGGCCTTTCATCTCAAAAGATCAACAATCCAGGATCATATCCTTTTTTAATTAACACCAAATGACCCCTAACCCTAGTCATTTTCTTCAACCCCGTCGCCCCTGAATCCCTCCTCCTCTCTTCTCTCTCTCAAGCTCTCCCATAAACCTAGCCGCCGTCAGCGAAAACCCTTTAATCTATGGGGTTTCCCTTTTATTTTAGGCCCCAACCAGCTTCCTATCTTCACTGGTTATTCGATTTTGTTGTTATTTGAAGGAATCTCGAAGAGATTCAACTCATATTCGGTCTAAGCCTTTCATTTTCTCGATGGGCCTGCCTGGATTCATCTCTCTGTTTGTGAGTACTACTCATATTCGGCCTGCCTTATTTGTTTTACCCTGCTACATGCTATATAAACACCCATTTTGATTTATTTCAAACACACGAACACTCATAGAAAAACACATAAACACACACCAACTTTACTCTTACACTCTCAATTGTAGTCCTTCTACTTCTATTTTACTGCTCCGTCTAGCCGGCTGAAAGCCAAGGCTAGACCCTTGGATTCTACTTGCTTTCATATTCCTGTATACTACTTCTTAACTGGTATGCTCCTATATCTGTTATCATACTCAATATGATATGTAATTGAACCTATGTCCTTCCTGTTTATTGCCCTTGATCAGCATGACTTAATTCCTGTTAACTTGTCATGTCCTATAGTTAGTATGGTTAGTATATTCCGGTTTGATCCATGATACTTGTCTACTTGTTTCTCAGTTAGCATGCTGCAATTCCTGCCAAGTTTATGTGTTTTTTATCTTAACATGTTCCTAGTCAATTCATAATTCTTCTACTAATATGCTTTAAATTTATGTATGGTTGTCTGGTTAGCCATTTAACTTCAGCATGTTTCTGTTTGATCATGGTACTTGTTTATCTGTTTTTGAACTAGCATGTTTAGTTTCTATCATCCTACTCTGGACTATGTGTTCATCTGGCTGTTTACTATTAATTGCAGCATGTTGTTCTGATCCCACCTAGTAATAGTTAATCAACTAAGCCAAATTATGCAATGTGAAACCTTGTTTTGGTTATTATCTAACTACTGGAATTCATGTTTGAACTCAATCTGCTAAATATGGTTCTTTTTGTAGTTTTTAATCTTGTAACTGTTTCTATTCACTTCTAAAAGTCCAAATAGTTTTTTCCTAAAACTATCTCCTACTTTTATATAGTATTTTCAACTCCTACTCTTAGATATCTAGGGTCCTGCCCCCTAATGTGAGCACTTCATAGGAGTCGACGAGACTCCTCCGAACTCTGACACATTAGGGTTGGTCTTCCAAATTGTTCACAAAAATTATTTCTTTGAAAGGGTTCTGGTTTGAGCATTGCCCAGGGTCCATGAGGCCTTGGGAAATTTGACACACCAGAAGCCCATTTGATGTATTATGCGTTTCTGGTGTACTCCATACTTGATTGAAGGCCTGACTTCCGGGTTGACTTTGGGCCTGCCAAGGCTACCTATAGTATTGTAATGACCCGGCCGGTTGTTTCGTGAGATTAGCCCCGTTTTCGCCATTTCTGCTTTATCACATGTTGCTTAGCCTATTTATGTTGTGTTGGATTGGTTGGTTCGGGTTCGGAGTGGTCGTGGTGAGAGCTGAGACACTTAGTCTCTTAAATTAGCTTAATAGTTGAAAAAGTCATTCGGGAGTTGTCTTATTGGTAAATGACATCGGAATGCAAATTTTATGCCTCGGAAAGCTTCGTTAGGTGATTTTGGACTTAGGAGCGTGTTCCCAATGAAGTTTTGATGTCCGGTGTAGAATTAGGCTTGAATTGGCGAAAGTTAGTTTTTGGCGATTTTCGGTCAGCAGGGAAAAATAGACTATCGGGGTCGGAGTGGAATTCTGACAGTTGGAGCAGGTTCTTAATGTCACTTTGGATATGTGCGCAAATTTTCAGGTCAATCGGATGTGTTCTGGTTGGTTTCGGCTTCATTGGCGAAATTTAGAAGTGTCAAAGTTCATAGGCCTGAATTTGATGTGATTTCAGTGTTTTTGAGTTGTTTTTGGTATTCCAAAGGCTCGACTAAGTTCGAATGAGGTTATGGGATGTGTTGGAATGTTTGGTTGGGGCCCGAGGGGCTCGAGAGTGATTTCGAATAGTTAACGGAGGGTTGGACTTAGGAATTTGCAGCAAATTGCTGCTGGTGTCATTTCACTTGTGTGGCCGCACCTGCGGATGGGGAGTCGTAGGTGCAATGGCTGCAGGTGCGAAGATCATTGCGCAGGTGCGAGGCATGGGCCGCACCTGTGAAGACGCTGCGCAGGTGAGGCACTGCATGTGCGAGTATTGGACTGTTAGTGGATTTTCGCAGGTGCGCACCTGGGATTGCAGGTATGAAAAATGGCCTGCATGTGCGGATTAACTGGATAGAAAGAAAAAAAAGTGCCTCTGCAAAATTTTTGGGCATTTCTTCCATTTTTGCTTGCGGGTTGAGCTAGTTTGAGAGATAATTGAAGGAAGAATTTGAGAGTCTTCGGTGGAGGTAAGTTTCCCGGATTAAAAACTCGTTTCTATGTTATTTTGTGACGGAGTGGGCTTGGAAGTTGAGGAATTGAAGTAGAAAAGTTGGGAAAAATTTGGAAAATTCTTTTGGTGTTTTGAGTGGTCAATTGAGGCCGGATTTTGGTAAATTTGGTATGTATAGAATCGTGGGGGGATGAGGATTCGAGTGATGTAAATTTTATAGAATTTTGAGACGTGGGCCCGAGGTTCAGATTTTGCCGAATTTCGAGAATTGTGTTAAAATTTACATTTTCCGATTGGGTTTTCTTCCGTTAGCGTATATTGATGATGTTAATCTAATTTTGGTTAGATTCAGAGCATTTGGGAGCCAATTCGAGGGGGAAGCACATCATGGAGTAGATTTTGGGCTGTTTTGAAGTAAGTAACGAATGTAACTCTAAACCTGAGGGTATGACACCCCGTCAATTGATATTGTTTTGGTAAATGAGGTGACGCACATGCTATGTGATGAGCGTGGGGGTGTGCACCGATTGGGATTGTGACCTAGTCCGTCCTGTAGCGACTATTAAGCCACGTATTCGATTTGAAATCGTGCGATATCCTGTAGTTCAGAAGTTTATACTTGTTTATGGGATGTGAGCCATGTTTGGGGACTTGTGCCGACCTGTTTAGACCCTCAGGGTTATTTTCCATGTTTGGGGCCTTGTGCCGACCTGTTTAGACTCTCAGAGGTACTTTTACACTATTCTACCACCATCATGATAGAACATATGTGAACTCAGTCATGTATACCACTTGTTGTTATTTTTACTGTTATCACACTACTTTGAAACTCTTTGAAGTATTTGGGCTGAGTCCCGTGAGTTGCGATGAATTGCCCGAGTGGCTTGTGTGGATGATTGAGTTAGGCCGAGAGCCGAGTATGTGAGGATAGTTAAGGAACGGGCTGCGCGCCGCAGCAATATATATGTCCAGGCCGAGAGCCGAGTATGTGAGGATAGTTATGGGTCGGGGTGCACGCCGCAACAATATATATGTTATATATTACATATGGACCGGGCTGCACGCCGCAACAATATATAGATTATGTATGGGTCGGGCTGCACGCTGCAACAATATATATATTGCATATGGATTGGGCTGCACGCCGCAGCAGATATGGTGCTTGGGGTGAAGGAGCCCTTCCAGGAGTTTGTACACCCCCAGTGAGCGCAGTCGACTATTATATGGATCGGTCTGCATGCCGTAGCGTAATAAGGATCGGGCTGCACGCCGCAACAATATAGATATATACATATATATGTGATGGATCGGGTTGCCCGCCACAGTACATGTGTGTATTCATGGTACTTGCTGAGTACGATTGTTTAGTATGAGCATGAGATACTGATAGTGAGTCACGAGTGACTGAGAGGCTTGCCCAAGAGGCTTATTGTGAGTGATACAATGCCCAAAGGGCTTATATTTTATGAAACTACTATTTTTCACTCTTCCTTACACTGAGCCTCTGATGATAATGTTGGACAAACTATTTTTATACGAGATTTTTAAATGGAAACTGGAGTTTTATGAAATATTCGGAATGTAGATTCCTGACTTCATTTACTCATTTCCACTGCTATTTATTAAATGGATTTACATTATTTACAAATGCCCATCACTACACTCAAGTTTTTAGTTAGTTTGATTACTTACTGAGTTGGCGTACTCATGTTACTCCCTGCACCTTTGTGTGCAGATCCAGGTACCGGACCATCTTACTAGTTGATTTCCTGACGTGCTTGGAGTTGTTCGAGGATCAAGGTAGCTGCTCAGCGTCCCCAGCTCACCACCTTTCTTTTCCTCAGTTCATAGTTTTGGTATTTTGTACTTCAGGCTTTGTAGTAGCAAGTCACCTTGTTTTACATTTGTATTTACAGTTCTAGATGCTCATGACAGATGACTCCAGGTTTTGGGGAAGTGTATAAATTATTTATCGCATTTTACTGTTTTAAAATCTGCTAATTTTGGGAAATTATGAAATATTATGATAGTCTGAAATTGTTGGCTAGCCTAGTTCCATGATAGGCGCCATAACCACCGGCTTAGGATTTGGGGTCGTGACAAGTTGGTATCAGAGCCTATGTTACATAGGACTCAACGGTCATGAGCAGGTTTAGTAGAGTCTTACGGATCGGTAAGGAGACGTTTGTACTTATCTTCGTGAGGCTGCAGAACCCTTAGGAACAATCTTATTTATTCTTGAATTATGTCGTGCCATTTGGTTGATTTTGGAAATCTAAACTTCTGTTGTTTCATTCTCTCACAGATGGTGATGGTGAGGACTCGGGCTACCGATCAGGGCGATCGGCCACCAGCTAGACCAACGAGGGGTCAAGGCCGTGGTAGAGGTGGAGGGCCAGCCCGTGCGGCAGCCAGGCAGTACCAGTTGATCCCCCTACTATTCAGGAACAAATCCCCGCCACAGATACTCCAGCGGGACAGGCTCAGGCACCGCCAGTGCCTATCGTTATTCCGGGTCTTCAAGATACCTTGGCTCCGACCTTGACTGTGTGTACCACCCTTGCTCAGTAAGTTGCCGCTACTTCTCAGGCCAGGGGAGGCAGTCAGACTCTAGTTGACCGGACACCTGAGCAGGTTACTCATAGCCATCAGACACCGGGGGCGGTTCCAGCCCAGCCGGTTGCTCCACTTTAGGACATTGTGGTTCCAGCTACGCCAGATGATGAGCAGCGTAGGCTGGAGAGGTTTTGTAGAATTCAGCCACCGACATTCAGTGGTACTGAGGGCGAGGATGCCTAGAGTTTTCTGGATAAGTGTTAGCGGATGCTTCGTACTGTTGGGATTCTGGAGACCAGTGGGGTCTCGTTTGCTACTTTTCAGTTTTCGGGTGCTGCTTTCACTTGGTGGGAGTCTTTTGAGAGGTGTAGGCTTGTTGGTTCAGCACACCTCCCTTGGCAGCAGTTCTCTACTATTTTCTTGGAGAAGTATGTACCCCAGTCTCACAGGGAGGAGCAGCGTATGCATTTTGAGAAGTTGCGTCAGGAGAGCTATCAGTGACGCAGTATGAGATGCGGTTTTCGGAGTTGGCTCGTCATGCTACCGAATTGGTCCTTATTGATAGATAGAGGATTAAGAGGTTCGTGGATGGCCTCACTTACCAGCTCGGCCTTTTCATGACTCGGGAGAGAGTGTCAGGTGATACCTTCGAGCAGGTTATTTATATTGCTCGAGATATTGAGTTGGTTTGCCGCCAGGAGCGGGTAGAGAGGGAGGCCAAGAGGCCTTGTGGATCGGGTGGTTCTAGTGGTGCTCCTTCCAGGGGCAGATTCAACATGGTAGAGGCCGTTCGTTCAGGCCTCCTCGGTCAGGCCACCCAGCATATAGTGGTGCATCTTCGGGGCATGGTCCCCGCGGTTCTCAGCCTGGCCATTCTTCTTTCGGTGCTCTTCCAGCCCAGAGTGCAGCTCGAGCACCATCAGTTCAGGGTTCCTCTATGCATGGTTCTCCTAGTGGTCATTCTGGTGTCAGGGTTCTTTTCAATCCCTGTTTGCAGCTCCAGGGAGTCTTTATGAGTGTGGAGAGTTCGGGCATATGAGGAGGCAATGTAATCATATTCTTGGAGGCCTATCTAAGCTGAGGAGCTAGCCTTAGACTTCAACTCCAGTTATTTCACCACCCACGCAGGCAGCCACGGATGGTAGTCAGTCAGCTAGAGGCTGCCCTGGAGGGGAAGGTCGAGCAGGTGGAAGTCGGGCCCGTATGTATGCATTTCCAGCCTGGCCAAATGCTATGGACTGTGATGTAGTGATCGCATGTATTATCTCAGTATGTTGCCCAGATGCTTTGGCTTTATTTGACCCTGGTTCTACATATTCCTATGTTTCATCATATTTTGCCCATTTCTTAGATTTGCCTCGTGAGTCTTTAGTTACATATGTTCATGTGTCGAATCCGGTGGGCGATATCGTTGTTGTGGACCGTGTCTATCGGTCGTGTGTGATATCTATTGGGGGTCTGGAAACCCGAGTGGACCTGCTCCTACTCAGCATTGTCGATTTTGATGTGATATTTGGCATGGACTAGTTATCTATGTGTCATGCTGCTCTTTATTGTCACGCTAACTCCGTGACCTTAGCTATGCCAGGATGTCCGAGGGTTGAGTGGAGAGGTTCTTCTGATTATGTGCCTAGTAGGGTGATTTCCTACATGAAGGCTCAGCATATGGTTGAGAAGGGGTGTTTATTATATCTGGCTTTTGTGAGGGATGTCAGTGGTGAGACTCCCACTATTGATTCAGTTCCTGTGGTCCGTGACTTCCCTGACGTGTTTCCTGCAGACATACCAGGCATGCCACCTGACAGGGACATTGATTTTGGTATTGACCTGGTGCCGGGCACTCAGCCTATTTCTATTCCAACTTATCGTATGGCACCAACGGAGCTAAAGGAATTAAAGGAACAGCTCCAGGAACTCCTAGGTAAGGGGTTCATTCGGCCTAGTGTGTCACCTTAGGGTGCACCGGTGTTGTTTGTAAAGAAGAAGGATGGTTCTATGTTTATGTGTATTGATTATCGGCAGCTTACCTGAGTTTGCTCGTCATGCCACCGAGTTGGTCCCTACTGATAGAGAGAGGATTAGGAGGTTCGTGGATGGCCTCACTTACCAGCTCGGCCTTTTCATGACTCGGGAGAGAGTGTTAGGTGCTACCTTCGAGCAGGTTATTGATATTGCTCGAGATATTGAGTTGGTTCGCCGCCAGGAGCGGGTAGAGAGGTAGGCCAAGAGGCCTCATGGATCGGGTGGTTCTAGTGGTGCTCCTTCCAGGGGCAGATTCAGCATGGTAGAGGCCGTTCGTTCAGGCCTCCTCGGTCAGGACACCCAGCCTATAGTGGTGCATCTTCGGGGCATGGTCCCTGCGGTTCTCAGCCAAGCCATTCTTCTTTCGGTGCCCTTCCAGCCCAGAGTGCAGCTCGAGCACCATCAGTTCAGGGTTCCTCTATGCATGGTTTTCCTAGTGGTCATTCTGGTGCCATGGGTTCTTTTCATTCCCCGTCTGCAGCTCCAGGGAGTCTTTATGAGTGTGGAGAGTTCGGGCGTATGAGGAGGCAGTGTCCTCATATTCTTGGAGGCCTATCTCAGCTGAGGAGCCAGCCTCCGACTTCAGCTCCAGTTATTTCACCACCCACCAAGGCAGCCAGGGGTGGTAGTCAGTCAGCTAGAGGCTGCCCTGGAGGGGGAGGTCGAGCCCGTATGTATGCATTTCCAGCCAGGCCAGATGCTATGGCCTGTGATGTAGTGATCGCATTTATTGTCTCAGTCTGTTGCCCAGATGCTTTGTCTTTATTTGACCCTGGTTCTACATATTCCTATGTTCATCATATTTTTCCCCTTTTCTAGATATGCCCCGTGAGTCTTTAGTTACATCTGTTAATGTGTCGACTCCGGTGGGCGATATCTTTGTTGTGGACCGTGTCTTTCGGTCGTGTGTGATATCTATTAGGGGTTTGGAGACCCGAGTGGACCTGCTCCTACTCAGCATGGTCAATTTTGATGTGATATTTGGCATGGACTAGTTATCTACGTGTCATGCTGCTCTTTACTGTCACGCTAAGTCCGTGACCTTAGCTATGCCAGGATGTCCGAGGGTTGAGTGGAGAGGTTCTTCTGATTATGTGCCTAGTAGGGTGATTTCCTACCTGAAGGCTCAACGTATGGTTGGGAAGGGGTGTTTATTGTATCTGGCTTTTGTGAGGGATGTCAGTGGTGTGACTCCCACTATTGATTCGGTTCCTGTGGTCCGTGACTTTCCGGACGTGTTTCCTGCAGACATACCAGGCATGCCACCTGACAGGGACATTGATTTTGGTATTGACCTGGTGCCAGGCACTCAGCCTATTTCTATTCCAACTTATCGTATGGCACCAACGGAGCTAAAGGAATTAAAGGAGCAGCTCCAGGAACTCCTAGATAAGGGGTTCATTCGGCCTAGTGTGTCACCTTAGGGTGCACCCGTGTTGTTTGTAAAGAAGAAGGACGGTTCTATGTGTATGTGTATTGATTATTGGCAGCTTACCTGAGTTGGCTCGTCATGCCACCGAGTTGGTCCCTACTAATAGAGAGAGGATTAGGAGGTTCGTGGATGGCCTCACTTACCAGCTCGGCCTTTTCATGACTCGAGAGAGAGTGTTAGGTGATACCTTCGAGCAGGTTATTGATATTGCTCGAGATATTGAGTTGGTTCGCCGCCAGGAGCGGGTAGATAGGGAGGCCAAGAGGCCTCGTGGAACGGGTGGTTCTAGTGGTGCTCCTTCCACGGGCAGATTGAGCATGGTAGAGGCCGTACGTTCAGGCCTCCTCGGTCAGGCCACCCAGCCTATAGTGGTGCATTTTCGAAGCATGGTCCCCGCGGTTCTCAGCCAGGCAATTCTTCTTTCGTTGCCCTTCCAGCCCAGAGTGCAGCTCGAGCACCATCAGTTCAGGGTTCCTCTATGCATGGTACTCCTAGTGGTCATTCTGGTGTCAGGGGTTCTTTTCATTCCCTGTTTGCAGCTCCAGGGAGTCTTTATGAGTGTGGAGAGTTCGGGCGTATGAGGAGGCAGTGTCCTGATATTCTTGGAGGCCTATCTCAACTGAGGAGCCAGCCGTCGACTTCAGCTCCAGTTATTTCACCACCACCCCAGGCAGCCAGGGGTGGTAGTCAGTCAGCTAGAGGCTGCCCTGGAGGGGGAGCTCGAGTAGGTGGAGGTCGAGCCCGTATGTATGCATTTCCAGCCAGGCCAGAACCTATGGCCTGTGATGTAGTGATTGCATGTATTGTCTTAGTCTATTGCCCAGATGCTTTGGCTTTATTTGAACCTGGTTCTACATATTCCTATGTTCATCATAGTTTGCCCATTTTCTAGATATGCCCCGTGAGTCTTTAGTTACATCTGCTCATGTGTCGACTCCGCTGGGCGATACCGTTGTTGTGGACTGTGTCTTTCGGTCGTGTGTGATATCTATTAGGGTCTGGAGACCGGAGTGGAACTGCTCCTTCTCAGCATGGGAAATTTTGATGTGATATTTGGCATGGACTAGTTATCTACGTGTCATGCTGCTCTTTATTGTCACGCTAAGTTCGTGACCTTAGCTATGCCAGGATGTCCGAGGGTTGAGTGGAGAGGTTCTTCTGATTATGTGCCTAGTAGGGTGATTTCCTACCTGAAGGCTCAACGTATGGTTGGGAAGGTGTGTTTATCGTATCTGGATTTTGTGAGGGATGTCAGTGGTGAGACTCCCACTATTGATTCGGTTCCTGTGGTCCGTGACTTTCCGGACGTGTTTCCTGCAGACATACCAGGCATGCCACCTGATAGGGACATTGATTTTGGTATTGACCTGCTGCCAGGCACTCAGCCTATTTCTATTCCACCTTATCGTATGGCACCAACTGAGCTAAAGGAATTAAAGGAGCAGCTCTAGGAGCTCTTAGATAAGGGGTTCATTCGGCCTAGTGTGTCACCTTGGGGTGCCCCGGTGTTGTTTGTAAAGAAAAATGATGGTTCTATGCGTATGTGTATTGATTATTGCCAGCTTACCTGAGGTACGGTGATGAACCGGTATCCCTTGCCTCGTATAGATGACGTGTTTGATCAGTGCAAGGTGCCAGGGTATTTTCCAAGATTAACTTGCGTTCCGGCTATCATCAGTTGAAGATTCGAAGGCCAGACATTCCGAAGACTTCTTTCAGGACTAGATATGGTCATTGTGAGTTTCTGGTTATTTCTTTCAGGCTGACCAATGCCCCAGCAACCTTTATGCACAGTTTATTCCGGCCTTATCTGGATTCTTTCGTCATCGTGTTTATTAACGATATCTTGTTGTATTCCCGATCTCGGGAGGATCATGAGCTGTATTTGAGAGTTGTACTTTAGACCTTGAGAGAGAAGTGATTGTATGCAAAATTTTCAAAGTGTGAGTTCTAGTTTGATTCAGTAGCATTCTTGGGGAATGTGGTGTCCAGTGAGGGTATTCAGGTTGATCCGAAGAAGGTAGAGGCGGTGCAGATCTTGTCTAAACCGTTATCAGCTACCGAGATTCGCAGCTTCTTTGGTTTGGCAGGGTACTACCACCGTTTCGTAGAGGGATTTTCATCTATTGCAGCACCTATGAACAGACTGACCTAGAAGGGTGCTCAGTTCAGGTGGAATGAGGAGTGTGACGAGAGCTTCCAGAAGCTCAAGTCATCTTTGACTACAACTCAGGTGTTGGTTTTTCCTAAGGGTTCAGGTTCTTATACAGTTTACTGTGATGCCTTGAGAGTTGGCCTTGGAGCAGTTTTGATGCAGGACGGTAGGGAGATTGCCTACGCGTCTAGACAGTTGAAGGTGCACGAGAAGAATTATCCAGTGCACAACCTTAAGCTAGCAGCTATTATTCACACCTTGAAAATTTGGTATCATTATTTATATGGAGTGCATTGTGAGATTTTCACTTATCACCGTAGTTTGCAGCATCTGCTTAAGCAGAAGGATCTGAATTTGCATCAGAGGAGATGGTTGGAGCTTCTCAAGGATTATGACCTCACTATTTTATATCATCCGGGGAAGGCCAATGTAGTGGACGATGCCATGAGTCACAGAGCAGAGAGTTTGGGGAGTTTATCCTACCTTCCAGTAGCAGAGCGACCTATAGCACTTGATGTTCAGGCTTTAGAGGGTCAGTTGGTGAGATTGGATCTATCAGAGCCCCTAAGGTATTGGCTTGTGTAGCCTCCAGGTCTTCTCTTTATGATCAGATTAGAGCACGCCAGTATGATGATCCACACCTCCTCGTTCTTCAGAACAGTTTCGGTCACGGTGATGCCAGGGATGTGGCTATTGGTGATGACAGGGGTTCATGAGGATGTAGGGCCAGATTTTCGTGCCCAATGTGGATGGACTTCTAGATTTTATTCTAGTTGAGGCATATAGTTCGCGGTATTCCATCCATCCGGGTGCCGCAAAGGCATATCAGGACCTGCAATTACATTATTGGTGGAGGCGGATGAAGAGAGATATTTTTGTGTTTGCGGCTCGGTGTCTCAACTGTCAGCAGGTCAAGCATGAGCACTAAAGACAAGGTGGATTTCTTCAGAGATTAGATATTCCGGAGTAGAAGTGGGATCGAATCACCATGGACTTCGTAGTTGGACTCCCATGGAATTCGAGGAGGTTTGATGCTGTATGGATTATTGTGGATCAGCTGACCAAGTCCACGCACTTCATTCCTGTTATTACTACTTATTCTTCGGAGCGGTTAGCTGAGATTTATCTCAGGGAGATTGTCCGATTGCATGGGGTTTCACTTTCTATCATTTCTTACAAAGGTACTCAGTTCACATCTCAATTTTTGAGGGTCGTGTAGAGGGAGTTAGGTACTCAGGTTGAGTTGAGCACACCGTTTCATCCTCAGACCAACGGGCAGTCGGAGCTTACTATTCAAACTTTGGAGGATATGTTGCATGCCTGCATCATTGATTTTGGGGGTTCATGCGACCAATTTATGCCACTCACGGAGTTTGCTTATAATAATAGTTATCAGTCGATTATCTAGATGGATCCGTATGAGGCTTTATATGGTAGGAGGTGCAGATCTCCGGTTGGTTGGTTTGAGCCAGGGGAGGCTAGGCTATTGGGCACAGACTTGGTTCAGGATGCGTTGGGTAAGGTGAAGTTTATTCAGGAGCGGCTTCGCATGGCGCAGTCTAGGGAGTAAAGTTATGCGGACCGGAAGGTCCGAGATGTGTCTTTCATGGTTGAGGAGAAAGTGCTGCTGAAGGTGTCACCCATGAAGGGTGTTATGATGATCGGAAAGAGGGGAAAGTTGAGTCCCCGATTTATTGGGCCGTATGAGGTGCTTCAGAGGATTGGGGAAGTGGCTTGTAGGCTTGCCATGCCTCCCATCTTATCGAGTATTTATCTGGTGTTCCATGTTTCGATGCTCCAGAAGTATGTCGGTGACCCGTCTCATCTTTTGGACTTCAGCACGGTTTAACTCGATGGTTATATGTCATATGAGGTATAGCCAGTGGCTATTTTGGGTCGTCAGGTCAGAAAGCAGATCTCTGAGGATATAGCTTTAGTGAAGTTTCAGTGGAGAGGACAGCCGGTGGAGGATGGCAAGAGACCGAGTAGGAGATGCGGAGCAGATATTCTCATTTATTCGAGACTCCGGATATGTTTCTAGACTCGTTCGAGGACGAACGTTTGTTTAAGAGGGGGGGGGATGTAACGAATCGGTAAGTCGTTTCGTGAGATTAGCCCTGTTTCCCCCGTTTCTACTTTATCATATGTTGCTTAGCCTATTTATGTTGTATTGGGTCGGTTGGATCGTGTTCGGAGTGATCGTGGTGAGAGCTGATACACTTAGTGTAGAATTAGGCTTGAATTGGCGAAAGTTAGTTTTTGGCGATTTCTGGTCGGTAGGGAAAAATAGGCTATCAGGGTAGGAATGGAATTCCGACAGTTCGAGCAGGTTCGTAATGTCATTTTGGATGTGTGTACAAATTTTCAGGTCAATCATATGTGTTTTGGTTGGTTTCGGCATCATTGGATAAATTTAGAAGTTTCAAAGTTCATAGGCTTGAATTTGATGTGATTTTTGTGTTTTTGCATTGTTTTTGGTGTTTCGAAGGCTTGACTAAGTTCGAATGAGGTTATGGGATGTGTTGGTATGTTTGGTTGGGGCCCCGAGGGGCTCGAGATTGATTTCGGATCGTTAACAGAGGATTGGACATAGGAATTTGCAGCAAATTATTGGTGGTGTAAGTTCATTGGTGTAGCCGCACCTGCGGATGGGGAGCCGCAGGTGCGATGGACGCAGGTGCAAATATCATTGCGCAAGTGCGAGAAGAGGCCTTGCTGGAGGAGTCTGCAGGTGCGAGGCATGGGCCGCACCTGCGAATCCGTAGGTGCTGGTGAGGCACCGCAGGTGCAATTATTGGACTGTTAGTGTATTTTATCAGGTGCGCACCTGGGACCGTAGGTGCAAAATATGGTCTGGAGGTGCAGATTAACTGGACACAAAGTATAAAAAAGTGCCTCCGTGAACTTTTGGGCATTTCTTCCATTTTTGCATGCAGGTTGAGCAAGTTTGAGAGCAAATTGAAGGAGGAATTTGAGAGTCTTTAGTGAAGGTAGGTTTCCCGAATTAAAAACTCGTTTCTATGTTATTTTGTGACGGAGTGGGCTTGGAATTTGAGGAACTAAAGTAGAAAAGTTGGAAAAATGGGAGGAAAACTTGGAAAATTCTTTTGGTTTTTTGAGTGGGAAATTGAGGTCGGATTTGGGTATATTTGGTATGTATAGAATCGTGGAAGGATGAGGATTCTAGTGATGTAAATTTTATAGAATCCAGAGACGTGGGCCCGGGCCTGAGATTTGGCCGAATTTCGAGAATTGTGTTAAAATTTACATTTTTCAATTTGGTTTTATTCTGTTAGCGTGTATTGATGATGTTAATATTATTTTGGTTAGATTCAGAGAATTTGGGAGCCAATTCGAGGGGCAAGAGCATCGCGGAGTAGCTTTTGGGCGGTTTTGAGGTAACTAACGATTGTAACTCTAAACCTGAGGGTATGACAACCCGTCAATTGATATTGTTTTAGTAAATGAGGTGACGCACATGCTAGGTGACGAGCGTGGGGGCGTGCACTGATTGGGATTGTGACCTGGTCCATCCCGTAGCGACTATTAAGCCGCGTCTTCGATTTGAAATCCTACGATATCCTGTATTTCAGAAGTTTATACTTGTTTATGGGCTGTGAGCCATGTTTGGGGCCTTGTACCGACCAGTTTAGACCCTCAAGGGTATTTTCCATATTTGTAGCCTTGTGTCGACCTGTTTAGACCCTTAGAGGTACTTTTACACTATTCTACCACCATCCTAATAGAATATACGTGAACTCAGTCATGTATTACACTTGTTGTTATTTTTACTGTTATCACACTACTTTGAATCTTTGAGAAGTATTTTGGGTTGAGTCCCGTGAGTTGAGATGAATTGCCCGAGTGGCTTGTGAGGATGACTGAGTTAGGCCGAGATCCTAGTATGTGAGGATAGTTAAGGATCAGGCTGCGCGCTGCAACAATATATATGTCCAGGCCGAGTTTCGAGTATGTGAGGATAGTTATGGGTCGGGTTGCATGGCGCAACAATATATATATATATATTATATATTACATATGGATCGGGCTTCACGTCGCAATAATATATTCATTATGTATGGGTCGGGTTGCACGCCGCAGCAATATATATATTGTATATGGATCAGGCTGCACACCGCAGCAATGTACATATTAGATTGGGCTGCATGCCGCAGCAGATATAGCGCTTGGGCTGAAGGAGCCCCTCAAGGAGTCTGTACACCCCCCAGTGAGCACAATCGACTATTATATGGATTGGGCTGTACGTCACAGTGTCTGTTATAAGGATCGGGCTGCACGCTGCAACAATATAGATATATATAGATGTATATTTGATGGATCGGGTTGCCCGCCGTAGGAGTTGTGTGTATTTACATGATTTATTGATTTCCACTGTTATTCATTATATGGATTTACATGATTTATAAATGCTCGTCACTACACTCAAGTTTTTTAGTTACTTTGATAAGTTACTGAGTTGGCGTACTCACGTTACTCCTTGCATCTCTGTGTGCAGATCCAGGTACCAGACCATATCATTAGTTGATTTTCGGACGTGCTTGGAGTTGTTCGAGGATCGAGGTAGCTGCTTAGCGTCCCCAGCTCACCTCCTTTCTTTTACTCAGTTCATAGTTTCGGTCTTTTGTACTCCAGGCTTTGTAGTAGCAAGTCACCTTGTTGTATATTTGTATTTGCCGTTCTAGATGCTCAAAACAGTTGACTACAGGTTTTGGGGAAGTGTATAAATTATTTATCCCATTTTGCTTTTTTAAAATCTGCTAATTTTGTTAAATTATGAAATATTATGATAGTCTGAAATGGTTAGCTAGCCTAGTTCCATGATAGGCGCCATCATGGTCGTCTTAGGATTTGGGGTCGTGACAAGTATAGTGATTTTCATGATGTAATTCATTTGTATTGTCTTGTAATAATAATCTTTGTAAAATAGATATGGGGTTATTAGTAAAAGCTAGGAGGGATTTTTATATATATTTTGTTGGGTTCGAGTACAAATCATCCCTATAGGATTGTTGTGATTATTTATATGCATTAGAGACCATGCATATAGGACTTATCTTATTAGTTGTGATCATGAATTTTCACACCTGCATCTTAGAAATCATGTTATAGGATGTTTATCAATTCTGCATCAAAATCCATGTTTATCATCTCCGCTCACTTAGATATCATGCCCATAGGAAATAAGTGTAAAAACAGCTTCAACACTTATAAATAATGCCTATAGGAAACACATATCAAAAATCAGTCTTGACACTTAGACATTATGCCTATAGGAAGTACGTGTAAAAATCAGTTTTTGTGTTTAGATATCATGTCTATAGGAAATAATGTTTGTAATCAATTTCAGCACATAGAAAGCATGCCTATTGTAACGACCCGGCCGGTCGTTCCATAAAATTTAGCCCTGTTTCCCCTATTTCTTCTTTATCGTGTGTTTCTTAGCCTAATTTTGTCGTGCTGAGTCGGTCGGTTCAGGTTCGGAGTGGTCGTGGTGAGAAATGAGACACTAAGTCTCTTAGGTTGGCCTTATGTTTAGAAAACTCAACCGAAAGTTGACTATTAGGTAAACGATCTCGGAATGGTGTTGGTGGCTGGGATAGCTTCTTTAGGTGATTTGGGACTTAGGAGTGTGTTCGGAATATCATTCCAAGGTTCGGTGTAGAATTAGGCTTGAATTGGCAAAATTTAGTTTTTCTCAATTCCCGGTCGGCAGTGAAAAATTAAATATCGGGGTCGGAATGGAATTCTGGAAGTTGGGAAAGGTTCGTAGTGTCATTTTGGATGTTTGTGCAAATTTTGAGGTCATTCGGACGTGTTTTGGTTGGTTTCGGTATCATTCGCGAATTTCGGAAGTTTAGGAATCTGTAGGCTTGAATGATGGATTGAATTTGTGTTTTGACGATATTTTGAGTGTTCCAATGGTTCGACTAAGTTTGGATGATGTTATATAAGGTATTTCTGTTTTTGGTTGGGGCCCCGAGGGGCTCAGGTTGATTTCGGATGGCCGTAGGAGAGTTAGAAAGTTTGAAATTCTCTGGTGTGTTGCTGTTCTAGTGTTGCACACCTGCGGAAGGGTGGTCGCAGGTGCGGCCATCACATGTGCGATTTGGTCATCGCAGGTGCGGAGGTTGGCTGGGTGGGGTTGCATCGCAGGTGCGGAAGGTGAGTCGCACCTGCGAGCCCGCAGGTGCAGCGGTTAGATCGCAGGTGCTGAAGGAGGACTCTAAGTGAAGTCCGCAGACGCAGACCTTTGGTCACTGGTGTGGGGGCCGCTCCTGCAGCGTATATTGATGATATTAATCTGGTTTTAGTTAGATTCGGAGCAACCGTGAGCCGATTCGAGAGGAAAGAGCATCGCGGATTAGTATTTGGCCGGTTTGAGGTAAGTAATGACTGTAAATCTTGTCCTGAGGGTATGAAACCCTGGACTTTGTATTTTCTCACTATTTTTGGAGTGGCTCACATGCTGGATGACGAGTGTGTGGCGTGCACTGATAGGGGATTGTGACTTGGTCAGTCCCGTGGAAACTATTGAGTTGCGTATTTGATTCTAAATCATATGATATTTCATGTTTAAAGATTATTACTATGTTTTGGGCGGAATGTCGTATTTTGGCCTCGTGCCATGTATTTGGACTCCTTGGGGGCTTTTACTACTATTCCTCACTGTGTTGACTTATGAGTTACACTCAGTCATATTATGTATAACTGATTTCGAAACTCAGCCTTATTTACACTATTTTGAGATATAAAACTGATATGTTGGGTCGAGTACCCTGTTTTACTGATAGCCCGAGTGGATTTTGAGAGATTTCTGACTGAGTGTGGTCGAGGGCCTATGTTCTGAGGATACTATGAGATCGGGCTGCACACCGAAGCATGTTACATTATTTAGGATATGTGAGAGGCTGAGAGCCTGAGTGATTATGCCACGAGATGGCTTGATATTAGCGCTTGGGTTGTAGGAGTCCCTACATAGTCTGTACACATCCCCATTGAGCACAGGTACCTACTGAGTGCGAGTACCGAGTGACGAGTGATTGGGAGTCATGTGTTGGTTCCAAAAGCACACGCAAGTATACGTGGTCGTAGCAAGTAATATAATGTTAAATCAA
>ML315198.1:0-75158 GCA_005239505.1 Nicotiana paniculata
GTTGATCAGAAGCTATACAGAGGGATGATTGGGTCTCTATTATATCTCATTGCCAGCAGACCTTATATTGTGTTCAGCGTGGGATTGTGTGCTAGGTTTCAGGAAAATCCAAAGGATTCCCACCTTACTGCAGTGAAAAGAATTTTGAGATATCTGAAAGGCACCACTTATTTGGGTCTTTGGTATCCTAAAGGTAGTAATTTCGACCTTGTAGGATATGCTGATGCTGATTATGCAGGTTTCCTGGTTGACAGGAAAAGTACTTCCGGCATGGCTCACTTTTTGGGCTCTTGCCTTGTCACTTGGGCCACTAAGGAACAAAATTCAGTAGCCTTGTCTACTACTGAGGCTGAATATGTGGCTGCAGCCTCATGCTGTGCCCAGTTGCTATGGATCAAGCAACAACTCATGGATTTTGGTATTGATGTGGGATGCATTCCTATTTTCTGTGATAACACTAGTGCTATTAGTATGACGAAGAACTTGGTTCATCACAAGAGGACTAAGCATATAGATGTTAGGCACCATTTACTAAGGGATAACTATGAAAAGGGAATGATCTCAATCAAATTTTGTGCTACTGATCATCAAATTGCTGATATATTCACTAAAGCACTTAGTAGGGAGCATTTTGAGAGAAACTGGCTGGAATTAGGGATGATTAAGATCACCAGATTGAAAAAAAAATAAAAAAAAAATTGGAAAAAAAGAAAAAAAAATTGGCTAGAAAATTTTAATTAGGTACTTAATCAAATTAATAATTGCTCAGCATCATGTCTTTATTGCCATACTCTTTTTCCATGTATTAATATGATTCCCTGGATACTAATGATGTTTATCTATCTTTGTATATTGAGGCAATTTAAATATTTCTAACAGGATGAACCTGGTTCATCCATGTTGATTCATCTGACTAACGACGTACGTACTCTTCTCCATATTTTAATTCAATTACAGTCATACATGAGCAGAATTATTTCCATAATTGGTTCAAATTCAAATACTTTGTACTTACCCAAATTGAACCAGTTTCATGAAGTCCAGTCTTCACTTAATTAGCCTAGTTTTAGGGTGAAATTAAATGTCTAATAAATATCAGTTCTTCGACGATTAGACTCCTACTTGAGTACACATTCTGCATGTTGAAATCTCCCTAGCCACATCTTATAAAGGGTCATCATTACTCTTCTCTTCATAAAGCAACCGTCGAACCAAGTTCAATTCATTCTACACAAACCAAAATTGATTACTCGCCTTTTCTTCCTAACAATACATAATCATGTCTTCACCACCACCCGTTTCTTCTTCTAATTCATCACCTAATCGTGATTACGATGGAAGAAATTCTGAATCTGTATCCAATTCTCCATTTGTATACAATTCTCAATCACCAGAAATTTTGTCAACCCCTGAAAATACACCCATTCCTGAACCCACTCCAAACCCTACTCTTGCCCCCAAGAATCGTTGTGTCAAAGTTCTTGCCTGGAAATCTGTTGCTTCTGGGACTAGGGAAAAATTCTTGGAGGATCTTATTGAAGCAGACAAAGGTTCTAAGCCAGATTCTTCCAGTGAATCTTTTAAATCAGCCAACGAGGAAAATGTACCTGGTTCAACCAGTTCTGAGAAAGGTAATCCTGAAATCTATTCTGAATTTGCTTCTGCTGATAAAAGGTTCGTGTTGGTTGGGTCTATTATTGATGTTGAAGAGACTAAAAGGCAGAGGGGTGGTAGAAAAGAAAGAATTCTTGAGAGAGAGGGAAAAGAAGTTGAGAGGGGATCTGGGGAGTTCTTGAGAGAGAGGGAAAATAAAGCATCTCCTGTGAGGCTCCTCATGAACAATTTCATGCGAATCTTCTCGTCTCTTCCTACTCCAACCAATTTATCACAATAGGTCCTCAGATGGACCCTGGGATCACCTGTACCATCGAACATTTCAAACTTAGGAGGTTTGTAACCCTTTGGTAGTTCAACATCGGGCTATATGAAGAGATATTCATAGTTCAACCCTTCGACTCCCTTGTCTCCTTCAACTCCCTAAACTCGACTAGTCAGCTTCTTGAGTTCCCCGGCAAAATTCTTAATGAGCATATCCTTCTCACTAGATTCAGGTGTGTAAGCAATGTGTTGGGTGGCGTGAGGTAGAGTCTCCACATATATGAGGTTGTTCTGATGACCTAGTGTTTGAGCATAGAGGTGGTCACTTGTGGAGTCTTGTGGTTCAGGGATAATTACCGGGGTATTTATTGGAGCGCGGAAAGTGTTGTGCCGGTGCGGTGGTGGGATAATTTGTTTTTCGGTGGAATTGTATGATGATGAGTTGTGGGAGGGTTCTGTTTGTTTGGGGTGTTCTGAGGAGGTATGGGATTTTGAATGACATCTGGGAAACTGAGTGAGAAGGATAAATTTGACAAGTTTCGGACATGCTCAAGCTCCCCTTGGAGTTTCAACAACCTTTGCTCGAGTTTTAACATAGCATCATTCTGAACCTGAGTACTTTGATTGTCAAGAGCTTATGTTCGTTCCCCTGGCGTTGTGTTTTCTTGTCTGATGTTGCCCAAATCTTCCATTTTGCCTTTGCCTTTAAGTGGATTAGGAGGAGGAGGAGGTGGAGGGCCCCTGGATCTTGTGTGATATGATGATGATGCCAGAATGCACAAACCAACCTTTGGGGAGGGGAATAATCAAAAGAGAAACAAAAGAAAAATAAAAAGTATCCAAGTCAGTGAAGATCATGAGAAAATATTTCAATTTTTAAACACATAGTGCGGGAATAAAAGCGTGTCCTAATCTGGGAGCCTCATTGTGCCCGAGGTAGGCCTAGCGACAAGTTAATTTTGGAGAACTTAGATGCAAAATGCCTCATTCATTAATGTAAAATAGACGAGTCCAAAACGACACTAAAATAATGGGCAGGAAATAAAGTCACTAATGGCACTTGGCCTTATTACATTGGTAAAAGCAATGAAAAGTAAACCTAGACTACTTAGTCCCCGAAGGACCTTCCCCAGGCTTGGTCTTCTTGGTTTTGTCAATCAGGTTCCCTAGGTCGTGCATGCCCAACAGCAGGTATACCTTGCTAGATGCCCTCCTTCATTTCCTTCAGCATTCTAGCAGTCGGCGACCCTTTTTCTTGTCTTTGCTTCTAGCTCCATCAGACCCTGCTCCAAATATTCCAACCTTTCACTAGATTTGATGGCCCTTTCCTTCCACTTATCGATAAGTTCCGTATTACTCTTGTGTTTCTCCAGATGCTCGGCCTCGGACTCAAGAATCCTTTTGCGTAGATTATTGTATTTCATCTGAGCCCCAGCCACTTCGTATATGACCCTGTTTCTGCTGATGCCCGGCTCAACTATCCATGCTATGCTGTCTTCCAACCATGATAGGTAAAAGCACACATGCCCTACGTGGTATCTATCGGGCTCGATGGTGTCCCTTTCTACAATAACCTTGAGATGCCATAGATGCTGAGCTTCACATTTGTACGGGATATCGTCGTCCTGAAGATCTGCTCTGTAATGACTCATTTTGGAGACTCGCGGTATAACTTGCTTTCTACCCGCCTATCTCATGACCCTGATGGGAACATAGGGATATATGACCCTTAAACCAATCAACACTAGGTGTGGAGCGTCCCTCGATTGGATGATGAATTCGCTGGTAGGGAACCATTCGAACATCCATTGAACCTGGTCCTCGGTCAAATTATCAAAGAACTGGGCCCATTCTGTAGCATTTTCCGGTTGAGCAAACCTATCAGAGATGTAGGTCATCCTCTTAGGGTGGTGGAAGGCTATATGATCATTCCACGCCCTTCATGGAAATTCCTGACGATATTGGCCTCTCTGGAGATGCTCAAATAACCAAACCTGTAGTAGTAGGTCGCAACCCTCAAAGTGTTTGGCCCCCTTCTGGCAGTGGTCCAAGGCTCGTATATGTCTGCTATGATCATAGGTACAATGGTATATGTTTTCCCTTCGATCCCTTCCATTAAGGTTTTGGATACCATAGCCTATCTAGTGTGAATCGGGTTTCCTTTTCTTGGAAACAACATCAGACCCAGGAAGCAAACGACGAACACAAAAACCCTGCGGTGAATGTGACCCAAGGAAGTAATAGAGAACTCATCGTGGAAGATACGATAGGATTTTCTATGGCTGTATCATTCATAGATATAATCAAAAGGTATGTAGGACTCTGTCAGGCACTCTAAACCATCATTCCTCTTCAAACCCATCATTTTCAGGAGCCTCCTAGCGGCACGGTTCTCCGGTACCAACAAACCTGGACTGTCCCAAGGTAAACCCGCAAAGCCCCCTATCGCCTCCAAGAGGGGGGTCATTTCTATGTTTCCAAAATGGAACACAGACCTTTCTCTGTTCTAGAACATAGTAGTTGCTTCGATCAACATGTTGTTTAGTTGAATATCCAGTAAAGAGGGCAAGTTCCCGAGGACCCTCTTCATATGGTCTTTGTCACTGGGTGAGAGGTCTTCCACCAATCCAGCAATAGTGGTGGTATTCTTTGGACCATGCCGAACCTAGGGACTTCATGCCTCATTTTCTACAAAATAGATAGGTTAGACCCTTACCCCCGCCAGACTCAACTATTTATACACTTATGAGTAGCATGTAAGCATTTATTTCTCCAAATAAATGCACAGAACGTGACTGCATCCGTTGGAATTATGAAAAACCCGGTGGACTTTTGGATAAGTTTGTCTTAAAGGGTTATTGTATGGACGACACGCTAACCCGGCTAGGTTTGACCATGATGCATGCACAATATAACAGAGTAAGGTTTCTATGGGGTTTTAGACTGGTACCCTCAAGCGGACAACTTGAGAGGGAAAGGCACGGAACCGTTGACTGCACCGTTGATCGACTAGTTTTACCACAAATAAGCCTTTTCGAATTTAGGGGTGGTATAAAATGGAAGGGCGCAAACACTCATCAAGCGTTGCTATAGGATTTGAATAGGCATGAGTGGAATATGATGTTGATCATGATTATGCAACAATAAATGAGAAATAAAATCATGTTGTCATGTATTTTCACGTTATGAAAGTGGTAAATACAATAGTTATAATTAAAAAAGAAGTTACGAAGAAAAACAAAAAGAAACATGTCAGTTTTGATTCTGAAAGGAATAAATACTTGAAAGAGATAATCAATTAATGGCACATAAAGNGGCCGGATATTCGACATTATTGGGACAACTCGTTTCCTTTTGGGAAAGGGATAAGAAATTGAAGAGTCGCCACCTAACAATTTTAAGGTGTGTTAGGGCACCTATTAAGGGTCACAATAACACTAATTGAATAACCAGAGATTGGGTAAGGGCTTGAAATTACTCCAAGGGGAAGGTGTAAGGCACCCCTTAAAGTCTACAACTGTGGTTCCCGGCCAAACAAACTTTGTGAATTTTAAAACAGGTAGCACATAAGAAAATAAAACATATAGGTAAACAAATAAATATTTTGGGAAGATTCGCAGTCTAAGCACACATATATGCTAAAGTGTAAAATATTTAAAGTCTAAGCACATATATAAGGTTTTGAAAGATTTACAGTCCAAGCACACAAATAAAGTTTTGAAAGAGTTATGATCTAAACACACACATGTAAGGGATAGGGGGTCCTAGGTTGTTTATCCTATAGGATAAAATCGGTGCAATTCCTGGTAATCACTCATCAGAAGAGGGCGCACCGGTCATCATATCCATATCTACCCTTCCCACCCCTTAACGGTTATTAAAGCGAGTGTTGTTTAACGATCTCTATGTATGATGTTACCCGTCCCTTCTTAATGGCCCTGGAGTGATTTAGGACCTCTACCTATATGCAGTTCTAGACAGACCCATAAGGTTGAAAGGAGAAAATACTACATGCAAGAACAGATAGGATTTGAATAGATAAAACAGGAAAAAACAGTTAAGAGACGTAGATTTACCTCCACAGATAATGCACATAAGCAGCACGTCTCAAACACAAACAAGAGCAATATTATTAAGCAGGATCCTAAAACATGATGTCTAAGTGAAAATTAGAACACAGAAGATATGCAGCTTCAATTTTATAAACACAGAAGCAGGACCTAATCAGATTGCCTATTGAGTTTAAAAACATGTTAACCATTAGGCAGTAAACACCAAGCAACACTCTTCCAGTTTTTAAAGAAATGGATTACCTAAGGCTTTCCTAGGCGTGGTATTGTGCATAATAATTACCAGAATTGTTAAAAAACAGTTTAGAAGTTGTTTCACCTAAAAGCATGTTGTTCTAGGTGTTGCAAAATACAGGGATTATCACCAGTTTATGTAAAACAGGATGATCAAATATGAGACTATCTTATGTCATTTTTCATGCATCAGTAGTTTAACTAAGTGTGACTGGGTGAGATCCTAAAGCATGGTATCTGCTATGCACATAGAGATGCAGAATGGTTGCAGAATTCCTAAAGCATGATTTCTAAATACAGAGTAAGTTACAACATAATTTCAGGATGTGCAGGAGCAACAATTTTTATGTTGATGCTATTATTTAGCACTGAAGCAGGATTTCTAAGTGATAAATAGGGTCAAATGAGATGTTGAAGCAGTAAACTTATAACATGATATCTAATGCATGACATGCTTAGAATGTATTGGTCATAAACATGGATTCTAATGCACATATAGGAAATGTTAACCTAAGGCATGGTTTCTACCCCTTGATGTTGATAACATATATAGCTACCCTTTCCTTTTCACTAGCCATCCCCAATATCGGTTTACAAATAATTATTATAGACCAGCTGAGTAATTACATAAATAGATAAATGAAAAGAAGAAGTTAAACTATAGAGATCCTGAAATACAGGCCCAGATACCCAGAACCTCAAGTGCTCCAATGTTTCATAGCCTTTCTCATATCCGGGTGTGTCAGAGTTCCCTAAGGACCTCAAGGGATACCAGGCAGTGCTCACACCCAGATTTCATAACCATAATAGAGTAAGTTCAGTGTGGAAGGTCCAGCCCCAGTGCACTAGAGTTCATAGTGATCTCATAGGAATCTCAAGGCAGTCATACACTAGAGGGGCATAACCTAAGGACCTAAGAGTAGAGTAGATTGCTTGACATAGTTTTGAAAAGGTTTTAATAGGAAAGGCAACGTTTGGATAAGACTTAGTTGAAACAGTTTTACAAAATAGGAGAGTTGTTTAGTAAAAACAGTTTGTTGACAAGAGTAGGACAATTAACAAACAGTAGACTAATCACAACACAAACAGATTCAACACATTCAAATCACAGTCCTTCATACAGGGGTGATGGGAATTGGGGACACATAGAGCACATAGTATACAGGATCATAGAAGTTCTTGTAGGGGGTTTATGGGGATTAGGGGATAGCTAATGGTATCAACACATCATGAATTTTAGAATCAACACAGAATCAGACAACTTAGGATACAAATTTCCTTGCAAAGAAAGGTTCATGCTAGAAAATAGGTAAACATGAGATAGAGAAGATCATATTGGGACATACTACAAGGGGGTAACATATTCATAAGCATACTGATCCTAAAGGGGAGAATAACATAATATGCTAGATGAACAATGATGTAGACATGTCAATTACATGTTGAACAACAAAACCATAGATATAAACAAATTAGAAACATGATAAACTGAAGCAGTAACAAAACCATGTTGGTTTTGGGGCTTGAATTGAAATCACAACATACTAGTAAGCGGATAGTAAACACAAAGTGAAGGATAGGAGAGCACAATAATTAGCCTTGGCTTGCATCCGGCTAATTCAGAACAGTAGTAAGTAAGTAACAAAGAAAGAAAGAGAGAAGAAAAGCTTTGAATATGAGAGAGCTTTTTGAACTAATGTATTTGTGTGTTTTGAACCAGTGTAAGAGCAATGTATATATAGTTTGAAACTAGGTAGAGAATAAGGTGAGAATCGAAGTCATGCAGTGATTGGGCAATCAAAGTCAATTAGCATCAAAATCAATGTAAGTACTCCCTTCAATTAAGGAGTTAACTTTGAATGGTAATAGACATGCAACAAACAAGGAAACATACCATATGACTGGAATATAACACAATAAGAAAATAATCTCAGGACAGTACCAGTACAGAACATATAATTAAGGCTAGGTACAGAAAGGTCTAATTAAGGAAACAATCAGTAAGAACCAACTAATAATAGTAAATCACATAATAAGGTAAGAAAATAGTTTATAGGTTGGAAATCAATAAAGACATCATCACAGGAAATCAGTAAAAGGTGTCAAAAAGTTGGGGGTTCTAGCATAACTAGTTAGGGTTAAGGAAAAACTTAACAAAATCAGTCGAAGCACATAAGAAATTAGAGGATTAAACACTCAAAATCAGAAAGTGTTTTGAAGAAAAGGATTTTCAGAAACCCTAGTTTAGGAAGATGACAAGCCACTTCAAAAAATCAGAAGAATCTTCATAAAACAAGTAAAAATAAGTTTGAACCATCTCAGATCTGTACAGATATGAGAAGTTCAAGAGATGATTAGGGTTTTTAGAAGAAAAAAACATAGATATGAAGACATAGGCTTAGAAACCCATAGGTTTAAAGAGAAATAAGCAGATCTTACTCAAAATCGAGTCATGGCGGCTTGAAACAGGCAAGGACGGGCCAAAGGTGTAAGCAGACTGACCCTAGTCCCTCGAGGACCTTAGAGATGGAGGCACTAGCATAGGAGAGGCCATTTGAGGCTTGGAGGTGGTGAAAGACCACCATGATCGACGATAGATGAGTGACGACGACAGAGAGTTAGGGCTAGGTAAGAGAGGATTTGAGAGAGAAGGGAGATGTGTAACGGCGGAGTGAAAGAGAGAAATGAGAGGGGAGGTGGGGTAGTCGTTACGTTAAATTAGGAAGGAAATATCCTGGACCGTTGATAAAAAATGATCAACGACCAAGGTTTGGGCAGATTTGGGTCGGGTAGTATTAGGATTTGCGCCTGGGGTATTGGGTTGATTTAATTGGCTTTGGGTGTGGTTTAACTTAGGCTACAATTGAAATGAAATTAGGATGTTTGTTAAATACCCAATTCAAATTAATTAAAATAATTTACAAAAAAGCTAATAATTATAGAAAATAAATTTCATGCAAAGAAAATAGTTTAAAATGATTACTTAGTATTTGAAAAGTACAAATGACCAATTTTTGGTAGAAAATAGTGAAAAGGTATATGTTTGGGCTATAATTGCAAAGTTATTGCAATTATAGCCAAAAGATGCCAATTTGGCTAATTATGAAATAATTGGGTATAATTAGAACCATAAAAAATAAATTATATCAAGAGATGCTTTTGAAATCATTTGTGATGTAATTTTATAATTATTTATTGAAAATAAATACTGGACAAATTAATAGAAATGTAGGAAAATGATGGAAAAATACTAATTGCTATTAATGCATGACTTTGAAGGAATATATGCAATTTACAAAAAATTGGGAAAAATTGGGTATCAACAGGATGTGGAAGCTTTGCAATCACATCTACTTTGGCACGATCCACCGCAATTCCTTTGCTCGACACCAAGTGTCCCAAGACTATCCCCTCTTGTACCATGAAGTAGCACTTCTCCCAATTAAGCACAAGGTTCGTCTCAATACACCGCTTCAGCACTCGGGTCAGATTTGCTAGGCACTAATCGAATGAATTTCCCACCACTGAGAAATCATCCATGAACACCTCCATGATATCCTCGACCATGTCAGTGAATATGGCCATCATGCACCTTTGAAATGTGGTGGGTGCATTGCATAAGCCAAATGGCATCCTTCTGAATGCAAAGATACCGTAGGGACAGGTGAATGAGGTCTTTTCTATGTCTTCCGGGGCAATGGAAATTTGGTTGTACCCCGAGTACCCGTGCAGAAAACAAAAGTGAGACCTCCCTGCCAATCTGTCGAGCATTTGATCGATGAAGGGAAATTGGAAGTGATATTTACGGGTGGAAAGATTTAACTTTTTGTAGTCCATGCAAATTCTCCAACCAGTGACGGTCCTTGTGGATATCAGCTCATTGTTGTCATTTTTTACAACTGTCATGCCACCATTCTAAGGAACACATTGTACTGGGCTAACCTAGTTGTTGTCAGATATAGGGAAAATGATTCCCGCATCTAACCACTTTATGATTTCCTTCTTCACCACTTCCTTCATGTTTGGGTTAGTCGCCTCTGGTGTTCCCTGGAAGGTTTGTGCCCCTCTTCCATCAGAATTTTGTGCATACAGTATGCCAGGCCGATCCCCTTTATGTCTGCCATGGTCTAACCAATGGAAGTCTTACACTCTGTGAGTACCTGTAATAGTTGCTTTGCCTGCACATCTAGCAAACTGGATGAGATAATAACAGGTAAAGTAGAATTAGGTCCAAGAAACGCGTACCTGAGATGGGCTGGCAGTGGCTTCAACTCCAGCTTGGGTGTCTCTTCAACAGATGGATTGGATGGCGGAGTCTCTCTCTTTTCTAAGTGTAAGGGCTCAAACTCGAGTGCCCTCGGCCAAACACCTTTTCCTTCAAGCGCTAACAGCCATTCTGCCAATTCTTCCCCATTTACCTCACCCAAATTCATCAAACATCCAGCAAGGGAGTCCTCAATAGTTAAGGCCTCATCATCTTCCTCCACTATCACATCCACAGCATCAATAAGAGAACAATTGGCAAACTCACTTGGTCGCCTCATGTATTTCTGCACATTGAATGTGATTTCCTCGTCGTTCAACCTCATCTTGAGCTCCCCAGTTTCACAATCAATGAGGGCTCGTCCTGTGGCCAAGAATGGCCTTCCCAAAATTATAGGAATCTCTTCATCCACTCTGAAGTCCAGTTTCACAAAATCCACTGGGAATACAAACTTCCCTACCTGTACCAATACGTCATCCAGAATGCCTGACGGTCTTTTTACCGTCCTGTCTGCCAGCTGCAACAACGTAGAGGTTGGTCTAGCTCTACCAATCCCCAACCTCTTGTAGATGGCCAGGGGCATAAGATTAATGCTGGCCCCTAAATCACAAAGTGCCTTTGCAAAGGCAAAATTTCCAATGGTGCAGGGAATGGTGAAACTCCCTGGATCAGACAGCTTTTCCGCAATTGGTTGGGTCACAACATCACTGCAAGTCTGAGTAAGCGTCACTGTGGCCAAGTCTTGGAAGTCAAATTTTCGGGACATTTAAGTCCTTCATCATTTTGGCATGCCCAGGCATCTCCTTCAGAGCATCAATCAAAAGAATGTTTACCTGTATTTGTTTCAACATGTCCAAGAACTTTTTATATTGCTCATCCTTCCGATACTTAGCCAGCCTCTGTGGGAATGGTGCTGGAGGTCTCTTCTTCCCAGTGAGTTGGGATTTTTCTTTGTCATCCATCGCCTCAATTACCGGTTCCTAGGATGGCTCAGCTTCTTTCTCAGCCTCGAGCTGTGTGCTGGGTTCTCCTTGGGCAGGCTACACTGTCACCTCAGTCGATTTTGTTGACTCATCAATTTCAATAGGCACTGGTACCAGTGTCTCAGTCTATCTTCTTTCTCGAGCTCTTTCCTGCACCAAGTCTAACTCCCTGCCATTGCGTAGACTCACTGCCATTAGCTGCTTAAGACCATGATTCTTAGGATTTACCCGAGTGTCTGCAGGCAATGTCCCCTGAGGACGATTATTCAAAGACATCGAGATCTGGCCCATTTACACTTCAATGTTTTTAATAGTTGATTCATGTGCATCTACTCTCTCACTATTTTTGCAGTTGACCCAATAACCTGTTGCATCATTGCTTTAAGTCTGGAAAACCCATCTTCCTGTCTACCACCATGTTGTTGCTGAGGGGGGTGATAAGCATGTTGTTGATTCTGATTATTGTACCCTTGTGGCCTTTGGTAAGGCGACACATTACCCTGAGGTCGCATGGCTCCCGTGTTTCCACTGTTGTGTTGTTGTTGAACTGGACTGTATGGTTGATTTTGTTGGCCCCAATTCTGTCCACCCTGCCGCTGACCCCCATAATTCGACACATGGTTCATATTTTCAGGGTAGTGATGTTGATCACATTCAGCATTCCACTGATTACCAAGTGGCTGACTAATGCAAGATGTGCATAATCCCCCATTGGTTGTATCCACAATATGTACCTGCTGCTTTTTCCCTGACTCTTCCACCTTTTTGGTTAGTATGCTCATCTGTGTTACTAAAGTGGCCATATTCTCAGCAAGATTGTTGGATGGATCGAAGGGCACTGAGTGAACTACCGGAGTAATGGGTGCATTCCTGGTTGTCCACCCCAAATTCTGCGCCATTTTATCAAGAAGGCTCTGGCTTTCTCTCCATGTTTTGCTCAAGAATGCTCCACGAGCTGAAGCATCTACATTTGCCTTTACAGTATCCGCCAGACCCATATAGAAACATTGCCCCAACATTTGCTCTGGAATACCATTGTGCGGACAGATAACCAACATTCCTTTAAATTGTTCCCATGTTTCCTGCAATGTTTCAATTGTCTTTTGTCTGAATCTTAAGATTTCATCAATTTGTTGAGCTGTCTTGTTGGGTGGACGGAATTTGTTCACGAACTGCTTAACGAATTCCTCCCATGTGATAATGGAATTAATGGGGAGCGAGTTTAGCCAAGTCTAGGCTGATCCTGTCACTGAGAATGGAAACAACAACAATTTTATTGCTTCCTGAGTGAAGTTTGTCTGCCTCTGAGTTTTGCAAATCGACAGGAATTCTTCAAATGTTGTTGGTGGTCCTCAATGTATGACTTCGAAAATAGTCCCTTGTTCTGCAGCAAGTGTAGCGTATTGTTTGTAACTTGAAAGGACTCGGCCTGTATTTGAGGGACTACTATCGCAGTGGCCAAATTCTCCGATATGGATTGTGCCCAGTCATATAAAGGAGCCTCTGGCACAAGAGGTGCCACAATCTGCGCAACTGGGTCTACCATGTCGTCACCATTGTTGTTCTTGTTGTTTAGATCTTCCATGTCGGGTTCAAGTTGTTCAATTGATGGTTGTTGTTTGCTTTTCCGGTTGGCCCGGTTCAAGGCCTTGAAAACTTTCTCGGGGTCTGATGAGGCTTCAAATACTTCACCAGTTCTCGATGAGTTTCTAGGCATGCACCTGTACAACCAAGTTAGAAAACGTTAAAATTTCAATGTATAGATGAAAATTGAAGAAAATTGACTATACTTAAGAATTTTTTATTTCTTCAAACTGTAATTGATAACACCGTTAATTCCCCAAAAACGGCGCCAAAATTTGATCACGCTCAACTTTGTCTTACAAAAAGACTAAATGGGCGTTGCAAATATAATCCGAGTATTTTGCCCAGAGTCGAATCCCACAGGGAATTAACCTATCAGCTATCGTTATCAGACTCACTCGATTATTCGTAATCAAATTCCCAAAGGTTAAGAATAACAATTTGTTGGTATTTTTACTTACTAAAACTGAATGAAATTAAGTAGACTAAAGATAACTAATATTGAGTTGTAAACAAATGCGAGAAGGATCTAAGGTTGTGGTTTTCCCCGCTGATGAAATCCCTTCTTGTATATTTCCTATTGTTTGGCCTAATTATCTCTATCAATCATGAGCACTCTTGCTACTGTAAATCTCTCCCGAGTAATTGCGACAATTTACTAGATGCACTCTCCCGAGCTACGCTAGCTTGCTTTTAATATAGCTCACTTTAGATTGCACCCAAGGTATCGCTATCCCTAATCCAACCTTTAAACCCTCATTTATGGATCCTTCCTATACTTTGGGAGTGGTGTTGTTCAAAACTACCTAAATATGCACTCTCTTTCTAGCAGATACATACTAAATAGACACAGCTAATTGAGGGCCCTTCAATCAACTACAATAAGAACTTAGTTGAACAAATAGAGATTGAAACCAAGCAAACTATATTAATATAAAAAAATGTTCATCCTCAACGGTTTCCACCAAAACCTTAGAATAAATAGATTACCTACTCATAATTGTACTGAAAATAACAACAGAAGAATTCATCAACAATGACAAAAATACAAGGAAGAGAGATGAGATTTGATGCCTAATTGCCCTTCTTGCCTCTTGCCTTTGCTTTTCTTGAACAAGACTCTAAACCTGATTATTCTCTCTTTTGGGCGAGTTGAACCTTATATATTTTAAGTGGAATTGTCCCAAGCTTCCAAGTTTACCCCTAAAAAATAACGTGTCCGACTGGACTAGCGCGCCCACACTAGTCATCGCGCTACTGGGCGTGCTAATGGCTAAACATTCTGCCTGGGGATCGCTGGACTAGCGCGGTCGTGCTAATGGGCGCGCTAAGACCGTGCAAGTGGACTTGTAATCTGTCCCAGCAATTTTCTTCCTTATTTTCACGCGTTAAATACTCCAAGGGGCCTTTCTCCTTCAATTTGGCTCCAAACACCATCCTAGGTCCTCATAAGCGCATTTTTCTCCTATGAAACTTAAAACCAACAATTAGAGCCATTTTAACATAATTTCACATTCCTAAGACAGTGAAGCATCATTAAGTTGGAGTACAAATATACACTAAACTACATGAATTTAGCCTATTATCACATATCCAACAAATCTCTGCAAAGGGGGAGATTATGCCGAGCCTCGTAGATATGTACGTATCCCTATCATAGAACCCACCTCCTAGCTAGAGGGAGAAACAGAGGTGGTACATAAGGAGGTAATGGTGGTAGTTGTGGCTGCAACTGCAGGAATCGCTCCTAGGCCCAAACCTAACATACAAAGTTGACGTAAAATTTAAGGTAAATTTTTACTAGATATGTTATAATGAATAGAGTATTCGAATATGTTGTCACCTGTAGCAGCGGAAAAAATCCACATACGTCATGTTGGGTGCACATGATCGACTGACACATTTGCCTGTACAAGTAGGTGAGAATAGTAACACCCTAGCTGTACTGGGGTAAATCATCTAGTTGCTCAAGACGATAAAGAAATCTCAAGCTGACTAGGTTCCTCGAAGTGTTTGGGAACAAGACCCCTCCAAACATAAGAAGCAGCAGCAACCTCGTATACCGGTGAATATACAGATCATCTGTCTCGCCAGTGATGTCGGGGTGCAATATCTCCAAATGTTGTCGAATAGCTGTCAAACTCAGGCGACTGGCCCCCTGAGTGTGCAGTCTCATCCTGTGGCCTGAAACCAGTGAGATGCTGCAGCATGTCCAAATACTGCCCACGTATCATCTTTCTCATGGCCTGCGGCAGTACAACGGGCAGTCCATCAACGGGCAGCCCATATAAAACCTCCACATCCTGCAGCGTGATGGTGGCCTTGCCAATGGGCAGGTGGAATGTGTGCGTCTCTGGTCGCCACCGCTCTATTAGGGTCGTGACCAAAGACCAATCGAGCTGCAACCGCCTGATCTCCAAAATCCTGTAGAAGCCTGTACCCTGCAGGTGCTGTACTACACTGGATGGAGATCTTTGTCCTTCAGAAAATCCTACATGTCGTCCACTCTCCTGGCGCGGAGAGTCTGGGCCAGTAACTCTCTCTCTCTCATATGTAGGCGGACGTCCATGTTGTCTACTGTAAATTAAACAACATTAATTATATGTTTTTTATATGTTTTTTATAAATTAAATAATTAATTTTTATAATTATACAATATTTAATTGGATAAAGTACACATATGGGTTCCAGGCTCGATATTTGAGGCCTAATAGCACCAAGTTATCCTTAATTCTTGTATGTGTCAATTTTATTATTTTACATGTTAGTTTCATAATTTTGTATATTTTTTTGTAAATTAAATAATTAATTTTTATAATTATACTATATTTAACTGGACAAATTATCTATTTATGGGTTCCAGGCTCGATATTTGAGGTCTAGTAGTACCAAGCTATCCTAAATTCTTGTATGTTATTACTTTACATGTATCAATTTTATTACTTTACATGTTAGTTTCATAATTTTGTATTTTTGTTTCATAATTTTGTATTTTTGTGTTGTAAATTAAATAATTAATTTTTATAATTATACAATATTTAATTGGACAAAATATTCACATATGGGTTCTAGGCTCGATATTTGAGGCCTAGTAGCACCAAGCTATCTTTAATTCTTTTATGTGTTAGTTTTATTATTTTACATGTTAGTTTTATTATTTTACATGTTAGTTTTATAATTGTACATGTTTGTTTGTAAATTAAATAATTAAGTTTTGTAAATTGGACAGAGTTTGTGTTTGATCTACCATTATAAGAGATACTTAAACAACAGGGATACTACGCTAAAAGACTTTACATTTTACTATGCTAAAATGGCACTATATTACTAGTCTTTAAGCAAATATATTATCTAAACTAGATAAAAACAACAAATAACTCGATATTTGAGGCCTAGTAGTACCAAGCTATCCTAAATTCTTGTATGTGTCAATTTTATTGTTTTACATGTTAGTTTCATAATTTTGTATTTTTGTTTCATAATTTTGTATTTTTGTGTTGTAAATTAAATAATTAATTTTTATAATTATACAATATTTAATTAGACAAAATATTCACATATGGGTTCTAGGCTCGATATATTTGAGGCCTAGTAGCACCAAGCTATCTTTAATTCTTGTATGTGTTAGTTTTATTATTTTACATGTTAGTTTTATTATTTTACATGTTAGTTTTATGATTGTACATGTTTGTTTGTAAATTAAATAATTAAGTTTTGTAAATTGGACAGAGTTTGTGTTTGATCAACCATTATAAGAGATACTCAAACAACAAGGATACTACGCTAAAAGACTCTACATTTTACTATGCTAAAATGGCACTATATTACTAGTCTTTAAGCAAATATATTATCTAAACTAGATAAAAACAACAAATACATTTTAATCACAAAATATTCACGAAACATATAAAATAAAAGAAATTTATTAACATTTTTATTAACAAATAATAATGATTTCTCAATTTTTACATATTTTTTTAGAACAATAATATCTTAATCTGGATAAAAATAACATACCAGTTTAATCACACAAAAAAATACAAAACAACATGGAACACATTCAAAACAACTAATATGCATTATTTATACGAGTTTCGGCATAAACTAAATCGGAATACCTCGATTTATGTTTTTCTGAAATTTGAAGAATTGAAAATTTGAGTCTGAAACAAGCAAACCACAACAATACAAGGCTTGGCTAGGATGCGGGACCTACACTCTTGTCTTTTTGTGGGACGGGTGGGGTCCACTCGGATTTTCTTTTGAGAAAATTTGGGAGGGGGGGGGGGGGGGCCGGTTGTTTTTTTTTTATAAAAATGGTGGAATGCTTCTGCTTCAAAACGTGGGGGAAAGGGAAGGGGAAGGTTTTTTATATATGCATAACGCAGTATGTAAAAGCGTTATATATATAGCCCTTTTATATACCGCGCTATGCATAACTGTCTTATCAGTTACCGGGCATATCGTTGTTATAAAAGACGTTATATGTATAGCGTTGTTTTAAAGAGCGCTATACATTAACGTCCAAAACGTCCATTAAAGTATATCGCTCTTTAAAAGAGCGTTATACATAGATAAGTCACTCTTTTTTTTTTACACTTATTTCCGTCCTACTTGTCGAAAAGAACCACATTTAGGTTCTGGCCTTCATGTTAGTTGCAGACGTTTCTGACTTAATTCTAGAGGTAGCACTAGGGTGGAAAACAAGCGGGTCGGGTTGAATATGGTCGGGTCAAAAACGGATAATGCAGAAACAAATAAATTATCTAACCCGAACCATATTTAAGATAGATAGAAAATAGATTAACAAACGGATAATATGAATATCCATGGCTTCTTGAATATAATCTCGCAAACTTGAGGAACCCCTAATTTGAGTCTTGGTGAATGTGAAAATTAAATCCATGAGTTATCCATTTTTTAAGTAGATAATACATATCTTATTCATATTTGACTAATTTTTTAAAAAATTATTATCCAACCTATTTTTAGTGGATCATATGGATTTATATTTTTATTTTTATTTTAAATCCATTTTGCCACCTACTCGTAAGCACTAACCCATGGTATGAACGACATTTCAATAGTTTCTCTCAGGGAAAATAAATTGATAAATAAGGTCTCCAGCTATGCAGCAAGCAAAAGATGCCACAACGCAACACTAGCTGATGTTCTCGTTATATCCAGGAGCAGTTTCAAGATTTTAGCAATGCAGTTGTATTTACTATTCAAGGCAAAGTTAATATAATCACACAGGAATGCTCGTAACAGGTGGGAGGAGAGATCACTTGGTCATTTGACTGGTAAACTTTAGTTCTTCCAGAGACATTCCACTAAGCGGATCGTTGTTGAAGGCTAAAAAATAAGGAAACGAATTGGTAACTTTGGTATTTTTTACAGTAAAAAAATGAGATAAGCATCAACAAAAAAGGTTGCTTATCGGTCAAGGTTGGAGCAAATACCACCTCTCCTAGTAATCTTTTCTAAAGGTATTTGTGCATGATTATTTTTTTCCTGAATCAACTCAACTACTCCCTTTATCACGAGAATAATTTCCTTTTGATGGCAAAAACAGTGATGCCAAATGATGGGAATTTGATCAGAAGTTGCAGCTGCAACAATCACCTTCTATCCCAATCAAATTGTAGGAGACTAATTTACTTGGGCAGACATCACGAGTGGCTTGCTCATTTTGATTCATTCTCCATTCCCTACAGTTACCACACTTCCCTACAGTTCACGAGTGGCAAGCCCCTTCAATCAGCCATTATGCATGCGAAAGATGCACCTTACATAGATAATTAAGCATCAACTATCTCCATTCCCTACAGTTACCACACTTCCAACAATCTTCTCCAGACTCCTCTTCATTCCAAGGTGAACAATGTCTGTGGATCCACATTTCACATGTATGACAACAAAGATCAGGGCATGGTTCTATAAGTGAACACATCTTACAAGGAACTGCAATAGCAGCAGATATTGTGCTAATTGCAGGCTCGTGCTTGACATAAGACGTATCAGCATTCTTATCAGGTAGAAACCTTGATGATGTTTTGACATTCTTGGTCAAAGTAGCTGATGAGTCAACTCTGACTGGCTGTTTTCTTGGCCCCGGCAGAGACAAAGTTGCAGCACTTTGTTCACAACCATCCCCTGGAGAGTGCTCAGTGAATTCTTCAACAGAAACAAGAGGTTTATTATCCTCTTCACAACCATCCCCTGGAGAGTGCTCAGTGAATTCTTCAACAGAAACAAGAGGTTTATTATCCTCTAAAGATGTAGTTCCCTCCAAGGGCACCACAGGAATGGTCATTTCCTCATCTTTCTGTAGCTCTGAGATGAAACAAAAATCAGGCTCCATTCCTCCGCTATCCTTCTTTGAAGCCCTTGAGCGAATCCTCTTCTCCTCTAACTGCCTTTTGCTTTTCGGATCTAAGTAAGGACATATTGGTATTCTAGCCCTACGGCACCTGCAACATTTAAACCCCACAACTTCAAAAATCTTTGACTCCTCAAGATCTACAGCTTCAGCATGGTACCAATCTGCAACTCAAAACATTAATTCTCAAAACCCAAAGAAAGGTAACCAACAAATTCAAGACAAATACAACAAGAGTTCCTGCAGAGAAACAAAACTTACGTGTGCACGTTTCACAATGGATGTACATTAGAAAAGGATCATATGGCTTATGGCAAAGGTGGCAACTAGGTCTTAACAAATCCCTGTCTGGATTGCCCTTCAGAAGAATGTGTTTAAATCTAAAATCACTTCCAGTATCATCGTTCTTCTTTCTCCAAATAACACCCCAATGGGGTTTCGCTTTTGTTGCCAAATTTGAAGAACTAGAATGTTTCATCTTAGAAGTCGCACAGGATGCTGATGGATTACTACAACTACCAACCTTTCCTCCTTTTCTGGCTGACATGGGAATCAGGAAATCTTGTCCATGCATGAGTAAAGGACTTGAAGGAGATTCTTTGCTACTTTCAGCTTGGGTTAAAGTTCTATTCTTGTAACACTGTTTACAGTTGGTCATAAACTCAATGTCCTCGTTTGCAACAATTGTTGAACTAATTGTACATTGCTTGTGACATAGACCTGTAAGAAAAATTCCCGAAAGTTTAATAGATCAATCGCTGATACCCAGACTGATCAGCGAGCTCAAATAACAATCTTTTACTAGCTGATATATATATATCACAGTACCTTGGCATGTATTGCACTTGACTGCGTTCCTGGAAGAGAGAGATCACATCAACAAAGGATTGTGCAAAGAGATGAAAAATAATTTCAAAATATACATTAAATGGTACCTAAATAACACATCCACTTGACATGAAGCACAACAATGTTTCTCGTTACCATCTCTCTTCTGCACAAGAGATGAGAATATATCTTTATGAGAAGCCACCAAGGACCTTTTCTGCAACTTGGGAAGTCCATTAGTGAATTTGTTGGCTGAAAGGAGATCTTTCCCCAAGTTTTCTTCATAATCTTTTATTAGATACAAAGGAATTCGTGACTCAGAAAACCAATATTTTTCCTTTCCCTCCTGGCTTTGCTCTACTTCTAACATACTCTTCATGACACGAGATGGGAGATGCTTCTGATTCCCAAAAGCAACATTATATCTAACCTCATTTCCTACAATTCTTTTATGACATATGGAAGCATTTCTAAAAGCAGATATTTCTGTGCCGGGTCCTTTTCCATCCTGGAGGCTCGTTTCAGGACGAGCAAGATCATCCCATCTCACATGCAGATCTAGGTACCTAACCTGTTGCAAGATCGAAATTTTAGAAAAAAATACAAATACTCATCCCAACTGAAAAGTTTGCTGTAGAAAGAAAGGAATTAAATCATCCATTACAATATGTCATAAATCACCTGAAGTGCAAGCTGTGACATTGTCTTACACACATCAACTGCAGCTCGCCAAATCAGCTGCCTGCTTCTTTTGGCAGTCGCGGACCCTTCAGCATAATGAATACCAGGTATCTTTCTCAGACCACCTGCTAGAGTGAAAGTTGTTAGTGGACTCTCCCTGAGTCCTTTATTCCAGTGAATTTATTTCAACACAAAAAAAATCAAAATGTTCTACGGAGAAAAGTAGCTCATTGGATACGCAAGTACCATGACGTGCTGCTTTCTTCAACATTGATTGGGGTAAAGTCGCTTTCTGGAAGATAAGCTTTGAGAGCATGCCGCCTCTCCACCAAGTGAAGTCCATCAGTTTATCCAGGCAATCAGCAGCAGTTACTTTAACCATTGACAATGGTTTCCTACCCCGCCTCCCTGGTTTAAGCTTGTGAATTGATTCCGCAGAACCAGCAGCTGAATGACTGATGGAAGATTCAGATGCCCCACCATCAACAAGCTTAAGCCAATCCCCCGAAAAAGCAACAAACCGGATATTCTCCTCAAACTGCAATGCATAGAATCTGTTCTTGAGCATGAAGAACATAATATCTATAGGTAAGATCATATGTATACATACTAGCTATAAGTTATAATTGGATCCAATAGAGGTTTGCCAAATGGAAGGATTAGTATGCTATCTGACTTTCAATCCAATATCACACATGCAACACCGGAGAATCAGTAATGCACTCTGACAGTTTAAAAGTTGGAGGACTTATTAAAATATTCAAAAGTAGGAGAAGGCTTTTTATTTGAATGCAAATTTACCACAAAGCAGCAAATTTGCTGCCGAACACTTGGACTTTCCACTAGTTTATAAATAACAAGCATTCAGTTTTTTTGGGGATCAAGCAAAATAGTAATAACAAGCATTCAGTTCTTATCACCATAAATTTGTAAACTATCAAATCAAGAGTGCAGCTTAAGCAAATTGGATTTTGCAACCTTGTATTTATGCCAGATTCAAAAATTCAAGTTCAGTTTGATGAGTCCCTAGTGTGATCGATGCACAAGGCTCAAATCATTACCGCACTTGCAGCAGAAAGAGTATCTCCCAATACATAACTGTTAAGTTGAGACAACAACTACATGTGCAAATAATGTGGATGTACCTCTGAATTCATTGCTGCTGTCAGATGGTAACTTACTTCCCATTTATTTCACATGCAATTCTCATTATTTAACTGCTATTACTTTGTCTTAAAAACAAATCCTAGAATAAACATCGCTTTCTTCAGCAATAACAATAGTTTACTAGATTTGCCTGTATTATTAAATGGCAATTGTTTAATATCTATGCTAATGTTGTATGATCTTCAAAACTGCTAGAATGTCTAATACTAGTAGTTTACACTCCATTAAAGTAATAAAGTTTAACTGAGGTGAAAAGAAGAGGAAAGAGGAGAGAAGTAAGAGAAGAGGGGATAACAGTTGTTCCCCTTGTTTTTATGGAAGCAGAAAGAAGTAGAACTAGATGGGTATACAGCTCTCCTCGTAAGAACTTTCAGACATCTCTGGTATACCAAAAACAAGTGAAATATAAATATTGACCCCTAAGAGAACTAAACCAGCTGTTCCTTCTTTTAGCCTTCACATCCCCTTCCTTGAAACAAACGTAGTTTTAATCCAAACATCTTATAACTCTGGACTCGACTATTCTCAAAAAATATTACTAACGCAAACTTTAATGCTTAAAAATTATAAGCAAAGTACAACTATAACCAAAACCTAATCAACCGAGACATCAAAATTGATGGAGAAAGCATGTGGCAAACACTTGCACAAGGTGCTAACAAAATCAGCATAAATAAATTTCCGTAATAACTTACTTCAAGCAGAAGAGACTTAATCACATTGAAGTTAGAAGCTTTTTCTGCCTGTTTGCGCCATTGTTTTCTAAAAGCTGTACTTAGAAAAGGACCAACTGTCAGACCAGTTAAGCTCTCCTCCATCAATACAATATATGTGGCAATACCACGTAGATTTCCCTCCGCACCACTTGCAGGATGAAGACCAGCAAGTATCTTCACTGCGCCCTTAATGGCATTTGATGCTGCAGCATTTAACAAGCATCCTTTCTTACTAGTAACAGCAGCTTTACAACTGAGACACCAACTACATCTTTCCCTTGGTACTTCCACAATCTTCTTCTCAGTATTCGGCCAGAAAAAGCGTGTCGCCGCTGATGAGAAAGCTTTTGCTTGAAGCAAAACATTAGCAGAAAGTTTCCGCCTATTGTCTGAAGCATAACTCTGAGCACCTTGATTTTTTTCGGAGGAAAGTTCAGCTAGATTAGCAGCAGCCGATGCAGCAAAATCTCCATGCAGATAATTATTGATGTATTGTTGAGGTCTAAAGGATAACCCCATGAATAAGCAGCCACCAGTGGGTTTGCTGTAACCTATTCCGCTGGGTCTGTCACAAGCCTTTTCACGTGCAAGAGACACTGAAATTCCATCACAATTACTATTAACTTGTTCAACAGAGTTGCTGCTGCTTCTTGAGGTACAAGGAGCAATTTCTACCAACTTTATGTCACCTTGTTGAGTCCACTCAGATGGAATGACCTGCTGACCAACTGAACCAGCAGAAGTTATGTATTCCACTCCAACTTTTTCAGATGGTAGCAAGTCTATATGTGTGTTACTCTGGCTTGCCATAGAATCACTATTCACCTGGTTACAAATACCATCGGGTTGGATAACTGCACCAAAAATCTCATTGAGCTTAGGTTCCTTTGAGAAATTACTCATAGTAGCATCTTCTGAACCGAATTCAGTGACACAGCTTCCAGAAGTCTCTCTCTCGAGACTTCCCTTAACCAACAAATTAGGAGAGAGTGTAGAGGAACTACCACATTTTGTTCCATTAGGTCTTTCTGAACCCATTTCAGATAGTTCACCATTAGGGAATGAGATGTTGACAGGAATTTTCCAGTATCGCATAATTCCTTTGCATATTTCCAGATATAAAGTACTGTGCTGCAGATTTTCATTAAGTGCTCGCAGGACTCTGGGAATATCCTTCTCGTTGTAGTATCTGAAAATAGAATCTGCGCCAGCCAAGGCCTTCAACCTACAGTACAAAAAAAAATGGGTTTCATAAAGAGACAGGCTATAGCTGATTCAGCCAGAACTACATAGGGCAGCCCGGTGCACTAAGCTCCCGCTATGCGCGGAGTCCGGAGAAGGGACGGACCGCTAAACTACATAGGATTAAGTGCATTTCGTATCTCCAAATAGAAAATCAGCCCACAGCCAAGTAAGGCAACTGAGCAGAGTAGGTTGGAAAAGAAGTTAAGGGACATACACAAGCAAATGACTGCAAGTACCCATGAAGACTTGTCCATAGGAATCAACACCAAAAAGCTCTGCTCCTTTCAGAGTTTTGTCCCTCATAATTTTTGGTTCGATTTCATTGATGCTACACTCAGGGCAATACCATGCTCCTTCTGGTATATACATCTTGCTAACTCCAATGCACCTAGCATGGTAAGATGATGGACACCCATCACAGCAAAGCAAAGTCCCCTCCATGCCGCAGAGACTGCATTCGTCACTGTTACTGTGTTGATCTACATCAGACAAAGAATCTTGTCCACTAATTTTGGATCCTAAAATACCAGTACCACAACACTTGTTTCTTTCATGATTTTCTTTACAAAGCTCGATTGCTTCTTGATCCTTACAAGCAGAAGTTTTAGCATATCTGGGATGAACTATTCTTGGTGCACTGACAAGAGCAACACCTGTACTTATATCTGCCTCAGTACCTTCATCTGATTCTTCACGCATGTCAACTTCTGCTCTTAGTTCTTCAGAATCTAGAACGTCATCACACAAGATCTGCAAAAACATGAGTTTCCTGCCAGCAGATAACAAGTAATATTCCCTCTGCAAAGCATGGGGATAAAAACCTTTCCAACCAAGTTCATCTGCATATCCCATTACTCTTAAATAGTGAACTAGATAAACTGGCCAAGTCATTGTATCAAGCAAGCTCCAATCGATGTTCCTAACAGCAAGCAGCATAATTTAAATTCAGACCTTTCATCAGTGAGTGTCCAAAAATGCACCTAATATGAAATAATCGAAGAAGTATAAGCCTAAATATGCAATGCAACGTGAAGTGCCCTGACGCCTGACTATTGTTCATTCAAAAAAAAGAAGGAAAAACAAAAAACATATCAGCAATGTATTTCAATAAGGATGACATAGGACAGTCAAAATAAAACAACATTACATAAAGGTAACATTGGCTACTGCTTATAAAAGATGCATGGTTATTGTGGAAATTATTCATCCACATTCTAAAGAAGAGCAATGCCATGTTAGGATCTAATCTTTTAGCATGAGCCACAAGAAAATCAAGCATTCCAATGTCTTTAGGTAGGCAGCAGCACCAGAATCGGATCAACCTGTCCAAGTGTGTGCAGACTAAGTAATAATGAAACTTTATTCTGTCATAAATGGCAATAGGTAAATTGGGATCACCAATTTGATAACTCTGCTATCTATCTAACTTTTGGCTTCTTTACGCAAACAGAGCTCGAGACATGTTCTAGTTTGACACATTTTTGTGGAATGGTAGAAGCACTTACAATATCAAAACATAATTTTTACAACAATCAGTAATAACTTAATCAACTAGATGAAGACATTTCCTTCATGAAATAATTGGATATGTGTACCTTAGGCACTTTGATGCAAGCACAGAACCATCGGATGACAGCTTTCTGAGGTGGCGCCTCAAAGCACGCATAAGGGCTACATGAACAGAGTCCAACAATGTGTTTGGAGCAGAACAGTTGAGTGCTCCGACAAAATCATCAAGTCCAAAGGGACATAAAAATAATCTGATACTAAACGAACGTAAAAAGCTATAGACAGACAAAAGGTATGATACATACTCCTCCGGAGTACCAATACTTTCAGATGAAGGAGGCAGTTGAGGTGCAGGAAATAGAGGCACTTCCACCTCTGGACACAAATCCTGGTCCATATAATCTTCAGACATATCACTCGCTGAATTAGAATCACAACCTAGTTGGTTGACCTCAACTTTATCCAAAACTTTTAAAACTGGCACCTCAAACTTATCAATTACATCGTTAACTGGCTCAGCTGGATGCTCAGCTCGAGAATTAATACCCTTTACCTCCCTATTAGCTACAAATTCGTCTAGCTTTTTCTTCCTGTCCAGCCATTGACCATCCAACTCATCGTCTTCAAACAAAACAGCTTTCACTTCAGTGCTATCAAAATCTTCGCAATCTCCATCCTCATAAACAACCTTATATAAACCAGTACCATAAAATGTAATTTTGCCCAAGTATATCACATTGTCCTTGAACTCCTTCCTGACATACCTACCCACAAATGCCTTAGACGTCAATGCCACCACCCGTTTTTTCCCATCCTGATCCACCTGAACATTGTGAACATCGTTTCTACGCCTTTTTCTACCACGCCTCTTTGATCTGTCCACAGCAGCCTCCATTCCACCAATCCAACTCACAATCCGATCCAAATCACACCATAGACCAATTTGTTTCGTTTTAAATACACAACAAAAAAACAGTTATCACCACAACAATGATAGCCTTGTAGCTTTACTGATTTGAACCGCACCTAATTCACAAATTCAATTCATATGTTAGAGCTTTGTTATTAGATCGCAGCAACACAAAAAAAAATAACGAATCAGCAGAATATGAAGCATTCAATCTGTATACTGAGTCGATATTAACGTTTTAACTCAGCTTAAGTTACAGGGAGGAATATGTTCATACGCGAGTATCCACACATGCACACAACTATACTGATATATAAATTGAGTATTCGCACACACAGTACACATACAAATATATATACATACACACACACGTAATGTGTAGATTCAGTATACACAGGCACACACATGTGCGCGTGAATTTGAATGTTTACCTTGTTAATGCAGCGCCATTGAAGGAATGATGAATGAATTAAGGACAGAACGATAGGAGCTGTGGGGTGAAAAGGCTTAATTATGCCCTAATATGCCCTAAACCAAAATCTGCTACCCGAAGTTTATAGTAATAGGGCTTTCTTCATAATATTTTGTGGGCTTTGAGAAAATGGAAACTCAGTTCTGTCCGAGTTTCAAACTTGTTGACTCGGACGATTTGGCGGTGTGATAGCGTATTTGAATTTTGATTTAAAAAACAAAGAGCTGTTGAATTTTGAGAAATAAGAGAATTTGATTTTTTGTTTTAAGTAATAAGTTGTTTAATGGTTTTTATTTTGTGTGCTCCTTGGAAATTGGGAGAAATAAAGGGGTGGGGTGTGCGGGGGGGGGGGGGGGGTTATACCTTCGTTTGTGCCAAATTTCAAATTAGGCAAAATGCAAACTCAATTTCCTTTTTCACTTCCATACGTGAACATAAACAAATTCATAGTAGGAAATTACACTGCTCATATACTATTCCCTAGGATTATAAGTGCACTGTGTTCATTTTTTGGTGCAATAATTTAGAAATCAACGTGAACAGACGTATCAAAAGAAAAGTGCTTCAACTGAGTAACTTTTTCTTGCATGTGTTTATTATTTACTTGTTTTGACTATTATTAAAATTTTCAAAAATAGTTTAGACAGTTATAAAAGAACTAAATCGTTATTATTGTCATTTACGTTAATTATGAAGTATAATGCCACCAACTAATGTCATGTTGGACATACTATGACATGTTATTCTAATGTTCAATATGCCACAATTTTGCTACTTATTTTCTTTCCAAAAATATTGAATTTCTATCATCTTCATCGATAACCTCTTTTAAACAGTTTCAATTGTAGAATTATCAATAAGTAATCTAAAATTTTAAGCATGATTGTGTATGGGATGAACTACTAAAATGGTGACCCTACAACATCATAAAAGAGTAGCTCATATATATTTCGATGAAAATAAAATTGTATATAATTTTAAATAAGAAATAATATTTCTTTAGAATAGATGTCAATGAAATAATTCTTGAAATAGTTGTCTTTAGTCCTAAAAATTCAGGCTTGGAGTACAAATATCAACACATTATATTTCTCGCATGAGTTTGAATATCACTGGCTCAACATTTTAGACAAAATCAATAGTCATAAGCACTACAAAAGTACGATAATCAAAATTTACCTTAAGGATACTTATGAGAAAATATTTAAATATAAAAATATTTTTCTCTGTAAACAATTTATTTAGAGGAGAAAAAATGATCCTACCAAAATATATAAAAAGAAAACAAAGGACAATGTTAATATAACTGAACTAGGTAGCAGCTAAAAAGAAAAAACATAGAGAGAGCATTGTAGAGTACTGAGTTGCCTCGGGAACCCAACTCATTAATTTTTCTTGTTTAAGAATCTTTTACCTTTTATTTTCTTGACGCATTTCTTCCCAATGACACGGACATATGACAGAATATAAACAAAAATTGGCGGGTGCGGAAAAAAAAGGAAAAGAAAAAAGTATTGGCGGGAAAGATTCAGTGATTTTGCATTAGCCGCCAAAACTTAACTTCGCATTCAAATAAGTGTTGCGGAACGCCGGAAACCAACTTTTTCTTTTAACGGTCAAGTAGCCGAGTCTTGAGCCCGAGAGTTTTTCGAAATCAGTTACTTTTTTGGGGTAAGTGTAAGATTTGCATACACAATATCCTTCCCAAATTAGGGGTGTCAATCGAAATTTAAAAATCGATTAAACCGATCGAACTGTACCGAATCGATTTTTAGGTTTCTTTTAATAAAATCGTAGGTTTTTATTATAAACCTATAATTGTACCGATAATTAGTGTAGGTTTTTTATTTTATAAAAATACCGAATCATATCGAATAAATTTACATATAAAAAATATATTTATATATTAAGTTTTAAAACAATAAAGCATTAAATTTTTTCGTGGGCGTTGGAATTATGAACATAACTATAAGTCAACAAGTAATTAAACTCAAAATCCTAATTCTTGACCTATTATGCTACTCATGTTAAAAAACACAAGGTATTCTAGCGATTATTAGTAGCAAACTACAAGGTAATATGTTTCATTTCGTATGATTTAGATTTATTTTTTTGAATATTTAGTCTTCTATAGACTTTATTCTTGAGTCCCAACTTGGTTAATATCTTTCTACTCATGTAATTTATATTTACCCAAAAAATAATACAGTTGAATTTATTCGTGGTTTCTAGACAAGTGAATTAATTTGATCCAAAAAATAATAAAATAACTGATAAAATATAATTACTTAGCCTTAGAATGTAGATGGAACGGCAGAGCTGATGAGTCCGGGAATATAGTTTTCGGGCACAATAATAAGATCAAAAAGCGAGAAAATAAAATTGTATTAAAATGTTGTATAGGATGTAGTATAAGTTAGCCAGAAAATTCGTGTCCTTATAATGATAAATGAGCTCCTTATTTATAGCTACGTCTAGGGGAGGAAGTCCTAGGATCATGCCCTTCTTTAATATCAATTATGAGGGCCATTGATGAAGTTGTGTTGGACATGAATGCTAACTTCCTTGTAACGGGCCATCATCCTTAATGCTGCAAAATATTTTGTATTAAATATTACCGGACGCAAAGAATTTAATACTCCTTTTATGATCGTTATTACTTCCGATGACAAGCGGATAACTATGTTCGTATCACGACTCGAAATTATCACCTTCGGGACCGTGATGGCGCCTAACATTTCACTTGCTATGCAAGCCAATATTAGAGAATCGTTAAGTCAATTTTAGTCAATTTCAATAACAGAATCAACTAAGCCAAATACAAGCTAAAACTGAAATGTGGAATAACATAAATGCCCATAATATCAACTGCAATTCGGATCTGAAGTCACTACTCACGAGTCTCTAAGATTTTCTACAAACACGGTCTGGAAAAAAAATACAATTGTTTTGAATAAAAAAATAGTAAAATAGGAAAAATAGAAGGGGACTCCAAGGTCTGTGAATGCCAGCAGATGTACCTCGAGTCTCCAATAAACAAGTCCAAGCTCCTGCGCCTCACGGACAGCTAAGGCCAATACCAAAACCCGCACAAGAAGTGTAGAATATAGTATGAGTACAACCGACCCCATGTACTCGTAAGTGTCGAGCCTAACCTCGACGAAGTAGTGACGAGGCTATGACAAGATAGTCACACAATAAACATGTGAGATAACAGTATATGTACCAGATAACAACAAATAAAAGTTAATCATGTCTATTGGGAGGGGACATGGTAAAGGGGAATACAAGATACGAGAAATACAGCAGAAATGATAACCAAAATAGTCAATATACCTTTAACCAGTAAAGACAATTAAGCACAATGAAGAAAATTGGCATCGCCCTTCGTGCCTTTACATCCAGTCTCAGTATAAACAATATATACGACACGACGTCACTCTTCGTGCATTAACTCTCATAACATGACACGACATCATCCTTCGTGCATTAACACTCACAATATGGCACGACATCACCCTTTATCCATTAACACTTTCCATTACCATATGACAATGAATATAAATAAAAGGGAGACAAAATAAACAAGAAGATGCCTCATATCAACAATGTTTCCACAATACCATCCTAAACTTCGGAAAAACAATACTCAAATATCTCAAATAGCTAGTACATGCATGAAGACCGAACAATTTAATAATTAACTAGACTAAGCAGGGATATCATGATCAAATAAGGAAATAAATTGCAAGAAAACCAGTTCCACCGCATGCTTTGACTCAACAACAATGCATAAGTCCTAACCAAACATCTAAACATGTCTTAATCTCTCGAGTCAAGGTTAACCACGACACTTACCTCGCTCCAATAATCAATTCAAAGCTCAACCACCATTTTGCCTTTCAAACAAGCCTCTGAACCAATATAATCTAGCAAATTACCAACCAAACAATTCAAATTAAGCCTTAGAAACTACCTGAAATTGCAAAGGACTCAATTTAGGTCATTATTGAAAAAGCCAACAAAAGTCAACTCCCGGGTCCGCTTGGTCCAAACCCGAAATTTGGATCAAAACCCGATTATCCATTCACCCCCGAGCACGGTTATGTAGTTTGTTTCGAAATCTGACCTCAATTTGGGGTCTAAATTCTAGTTTTACAAAAATCTCTAATTCTACCCAAACTCCCAATTTTCACCATGAAAACACAAGATTTTAGGTTGAAAACTTATAAAATGTAATGGGTAATTGAAAAAAAATATGTTAGAATCACTTACCAACAAATTGAGAATAAAAACTCTTAGGAAAATTTCCTGTAGGGGTTTCTAGTTTTGAAATTTTGAAAGAATGGCAAAAATCCTGAGATGGTCTGTTTTTAACATCGGGCATCAGGTATTAATCACGTTCGTGTGAAACCTGACGCGTTCACGAAGAGCAAGGCCTTTTTGGCTTACGCGATCGCGGGAGACTCCACGCGTTCGCGAATGTATAACCCGCCTAACCTTCGCGTTCGCGAGACGGGACTCGCGTTCGCACAGAGTCATCCTTGTTCCCCCCCCCCCACCTCAATACACATGTGCATGTGACTGGCCGCGTTCGCGTAGAGCAGGCCCCCAGTGCTCCGTGTTCGCAACCATTGTCTCACGTTTACATAGACGACCCACCCAATCCAGTTTACACTTCACAATTGTGAAGAAGGAAACCAGATGATAGCTTAATTGGGGAAAACACCAGATTTTCTAAGTCTAAAACCTTCCGTAGGCTATCCGAAACTCACCCGAGCCTCGGGGCTCCAAACCAAATATGCACACAAATCTAAAAACCTCATACAAACTCGCTCACGTGATCAGAACACTTAAATAACGCCTAGAACATGAATCAGACACCAAAATCAAATAAGATTTTCAAGAAACTTTAAAACTTCTATTTTCACAACCGGATGTACGAATCATGTCAAACCAACTCCGTTTCTCACCAAATTTGACAGATAGGTCATAAATATAGCAATGAACCTGTAACAGATTCTGAAACCAAAATACAGACCCGGTATCAACAAATTCAAATATAGATCAATTCTTTAAAATCAATAAACCTTTAAACTTTTTCGATAAAAAATCAATAACTCGAGTTAGGGACCTTCGAATTCGATTTCAGGCATACGCCCAGGTCAAGATACTTGGAATATCAACATGCAAATTTGGGTACTGCAGAAGTTACCTTTGATACAGGGATGTCTTTATAACTATCTTTCCAAATTTCAACATGTCCCTTTATGACTCATACTTAACCGAAGCACTAAAAATCCAATTTCAAATTCAAGGTTCCCCACAAGCCAAATATTCTATCCAAGCCACTCTTCATCACCAAATGGCGTGGGTGGTCCAAAATTATGCCATGGATCTCTGCCTCCTCGAAGGAGAAAATGCTTTACTCTTGAATATTGATGCTACCAAAGGAAATACCATGTGCACCCAAATACCCAGACAAATTTCCAGAGATAAGCTTGTCAAAATTCTTCCTGATTCCTAGATCACAAATTAAATTTTCTGATTTCCAGTTCATTGTTGCCTCGATATCATTCGTTGGGGGTTTTTCTTCAGAAGGTAGTACTATATTTTTCTTGTGAAAATTTCCTGGCCTTCTTCGTCTGAAATATTTTGTGCGTCTCTTGGACCTTGGTTTTCCATCTGGAATTATGGGCCATCTAAACCTCCTGAATCCTTTCTGCCGCCTAGATGTGTGGCAGGAACATCCTAATCTGATGATCAGATCAGATATGTGACATGCTTTGTCAAGCGCTGGACTGTGCTGGATGATTTGTTTTAGGGCTGAGCGCTTTGTACAAATGTCTTCCAATGCTACGAAAATATCTTGCCTGATGTAGCCGACTTGTGGGATTATTATTAACTGAAACTTTTCTTCAATGATGGTCATGGTTCGTCTTGCCAACAACTTTGTAAGGGAAGAAACAAAGGCTTGATTCAGGTTGATTTCTCCGCCGATTTCAAAGTATATCTTTGCCATTTTTTGAAAATGCCTGTCAATGTTATTTCTGTCGAATGACACACACTTCATCTCAAAGAGTTGTCTTTGCATTTTCTCTTGTCTTTGGCCAGTATCCTCGCAAAATACTTCATGTAGGATTCTGATGTTGAAGGCAAAATCCTAGGAAGTAAGAAAAGTATTTTTGTCTTGAATCCCAAGTGAGTTCCACCAATCTCTGAGGATTCCTGAGAACCGTGAAGTTAGTTATGACAGTATGATATACTTTTCTCGTTCCACCAAATTTTTGGTCACCATCCAATTATAGAAGTCTTGGATCCTTTGAGGCCATTTTGAAACCTTGATGTCATCTAAGGTGAAAGTGTGGAAGCCAGTTCCAACTGGTTTTGACGCCATGGGTTCATATCTTCTTTCTGGGGTTGGTTCATCTGTCATGCCTTCTTGATCCTCCTCTACTTCAGATATTTCTGAGTCTCTTGGTTGGCTCACAAATATTGGGGGATCGTCTTCTTCGGAAGAGTTTGTTGTGGATTCATTGCTTGATTGAGAGTTATCTTCAATTGTATCATCGCCTGATGAATTTAGAGATTCTTATCATGTCGTATCTCCTTCTGACATATTTTTTGGCTGGGAGACATAGAGGTCTGGAGTCTTCTGATAAGAAATCATAAGACTTTCGAGGTTGGACCCTTTTGAACTTTCTCCTTTGTATCGCCTTTTCTTGGTTTGTTTCTTGGCTGCAAGAGCATCTTTCCTTTCCCAAACCATTTTTGCAATATCGAATTCAGGTTCTTCTTTTAAGGGTTGGGTGAAAGAGATATGATTCTATGAGGTAGTACGAAAGGTAGAAAATTTGTTGTCCAATTTTGGTGGGGAATATGCTTGTGTTGACATGGGGTAGAAGGTAGATTTTGAAGGGAAAAGTGGGTTTTTTTGTGACTCAAAGCGATCATTTCTCAAAAGTTGGATTTGTTCCTTGATTGAAATCGTTTCCTTTTGTTGTTGTTGGAAGAATTGGAAAAGTGAAGGTCCTGGCAGACAAATCTCATATTGTAAATTTGCCAATCTTAGTTCCAAGGCTTTGATTACTCCTGCATGTTGAGACGATGTCTGCTCCACCTTTTTCTCAATTGTTTTCACTTTGCTCACTAACTTGTTTTGTGTATGGGCCATATTTTTATGGTGTTGCTAATATTGTTGAGCACTTTGTTTTGGCAGATAGAATTTTATGATTGCCATTTCATTGTTGCCTCGATACGGACCCACCGGGATCGTCAACACAGATCCGGGTCCGTTTGCTCAACATGTTGACCGAAGTCAACTCAAATGAATTTTTAAGGCAAAATTTCACATTTTATCAGTTTTTAAAATAAAAAGCTTTCTGGAAAAATACTGCGCATGCAAATCGAGGAAGGCTTAAAGAAGCTACAAGAGCCTTTGAAACACAGAATTAAGTTATAAAACTCTAGATGACCTATTGGGTCATCACAATCTCCACCTCTAAAACAACCATTCATCCTTAAACGAACATAGAACAGTAAATAGGCTGGTGAAAAGGTGTGGATATGTACTCCGCATATCTGACTCGGACCCCCAAGTAGCTGCCTCGACCGGCTGACCTCTCCACCGCACTCGAACTGAAGGATAACTCTTAGACCTCAACTGTCGAACCTGTCGGGCTAAAATAGCCACCGACTTCTCCTCGTATGTCAAATCCTTGTCCAACTGGACAGAGCTGAAATCTAACACATAGGACGGATCATCGTGATACTTTCGGAGCATGAACACATGAAACACCGGATGAAAAACTGATAAACTAGGTGGCAACGTGAGCATGTAAGCCACCTCACACACTCTCTCCAGAATCACAGGGCACGATGTAGCTAGGGCTCGACTTGCCCTTCTTTCCGAACCTCATCACACCCTTCATGGATGAAAGTCAAAGCAATACTCTCTCTCCGACCATGAATGTGACATAACAAACTCGATGGTCGGCATAACTCTTCTAACTGGATTGAGCTGTCCGAAGTCGATCCGGAATAATCTTAACCTTATCCAAGGCATACTATACCAAATTTGTACCTAGCAATCGAGCCTCCCCAGGCTCAAACCATCCAACTGGTGATCGGCACCGCCTCCCGTACAATGCCTCATAGGGAGCTCTGAATGTTTGACTGGTAGCTGTTGTTGTAGGAAAATTCTGCAAGTGGAAAGAACTGATCGCACGATCCTCCGAAGTCTATAACACACGCACGGATCATATCCTCCAATATCTGAATAGCACACTCGGACTGTCCATTCGTCAGAGGATGAAATTCTATGCTCAACTCAACCTGCATGCCCAACTCACGATGTACTGCTCTCCAAAGGTGCAAGGTGAACTACGTTCCTCGATCAGAAATGATAGACATAGGCATACCGTGAAGACGGAAAATCTCGCGGATGTAGATCTCAGCTAACCTATCTGAAGAATAGGTAACTTCCACAGGAATGAAATGAGCTGACTTGGTCAGCCTGTCCACAATAACCCATACTGCATCCAACTTCCTATGAGTCTGTGAGAGTCCAACAATAAAATACATAGTGATACTCTCCCACTTCCACTTAGGAATCTCTATCTTCTAAAGCAAACCACCAGGTCTCTGATGTTCATACTTTACGTGTTGACAATTTAGATACTGATTTACATACGCAACTATATCCTTCTTCATCCTCCTCCACAAATAATGCTACCGCAAGTCCTGATACATCTTGGCGGCACCCGAATGAATAGAATACCGAGAACTTTGGGCCTCCTCAAGAATCAACAGACGAAGTCCATCTACATTGAGCACACAAATACGAATTTGCATCCTCAAAACTTCATCATCTCCAATAGTAACATGCTTGGCACCATCGTGTCGCACTGTGTCTCTAAGGACCAGAAAATGAGGGACGTCATATTGTCACTCCTTGATGCACTCAAACAAGAAAGACCAAGCGACTGTACAATCTAGGACACGACTGGATATGAAATATCCAACCTCATAAACTGATTGGCCTAAGTCTGAACATCTAATGCAAGCGGTCTCTCACCGACTGGAATGTACGCAAGGATCCATACTCACTGCATTTCTACTCAAGGCGTCAGACACCACATTGGACTTCCCGGGATGATACAAGATGGTAATATCATAGTCTTTCAATAGCTCCAACCACTTCCTCTGCCTCAAGTTGAGATCTTTTTTCTTGAACAAATACCGAAGGATACGATGATCCGTGAAAACCTCAGATGACACGCCGTAAAGATAGTGCCTCCAAATCTTCAGCGTATGAACAATGGCTGCCAACTCTAAGTCATGGACAATTCTCCTCATGAACCTTTAACTACCGCGCCACATATGCAATTACCCTGTCATCCTGCATCAATACTGCACCGAGCCCAACACGGGATGCATCACAATATACCGTATAAGATCCTTAACTCGTAGGCAACACCAACATTGGCGTTATAGTCAAAGAAGTCTTGAGATTCTGAAAGCTCTCCTCACACTCATCTGACTATCTAAACGGGGCACCCTTCAGGGTCAACCTGCTCAATGGGGCTGCTATAGATGAAAACCCCTCCATAAACCGATGGTAATAGACCGTCAAACCCATGAAACTTCGAATCTCCGTGGATGAAGTGGGTCTAGGCCAGTTCTGAATTGCCTCAATCTTCCTAGAATCCACCTGAATGCCCTCTGCCAATACAACGTTCCCAAAGAAAGCGACTGAATCCAACCAAAACTCGCACTTTGAAAACTTAGCATATAACTGGCTGTCTCTTTGAGTCTTAAGTACAATCCGAAGATGCTGCTCGTGCTCCTATCGACTGCGGGAGTAGATCAAGATATCATCAATAAAAACAATCACAAAAGAGTCTAAATAGGGATTGAACACTCAGTTCATCAAATCCATAAATGTTGTTGGGCAATTTGTCAACCCAAAGGACATCACTAGAAACTCAGAATGCCCGTACCAAGTCCAAAAAGTTGTCTTAGGGACATTGGATGCCCTACTCAACTAATGGTAGTCGGTCCTCGAATCAATATTTGAAAATACTTTGGCACCCTGGAGCTGATCAAATAAGTCATGAATCCTCGGCAATGGATACTTGTTCTTGATGATGACTTTGTTCAACTGCCGATAATCTATGCACATCCTCATTGATCCATCCTTCTTCTTCACGAACAACACATGCGCACCCCAGGGCGAGACACTAGGTAAAATGAAGCCCTTATCAAGCAAATCTTACAGCTGATCCTTTAATTCTTTCAACTCTGGCGGGGCCATACAGTATGGCAGAATGTAGATGGACTGAGTGCCCGAAGCCAAATCAATATAGAAGTCAACGTCCCTGTCTAGTGGCATCCCCGACAAGTTTGCAGGAAACACCTCTGGAAACTCAAGGACAATTGGTATTGAATCCATGGAAGGAACCTCCACACTAGAATCGCGGACATAAGACAAATAATCTAGACACCCATTCTCGACCATACGCCGAGCCTTCACATAAGAGATAACCCTACTGGTAGAATGGCCAGAAATCCCTCTCCACTCTAATTGAGGCAACCCCGAAAATGCTAAGGTCACCATTTTGGCGTGACAATCCAATATAACACGATAAGGGGACAACCAATCCATACCCAAAATGACATCAAAATCAACCATATCGACAAGTAGGAGATCCACACTAGTCTCAGTGCTCCCAATGGTAACCATACATGAACGATAAACACGATCTTCAATAATAACATCTCCCCACAGGTGTGGACACGTACACAGGAGAACTCAAAGAATCACGAGGCACAACCAAATATGAAGCAAAATAGGATGACACGTAGGAATTAGTAGAGCTCGGATCAAATAGAATTGAAGCATCCCTATGGCAAACTGAAATAATACCTATGATAACAACGTCAGATGAGTCAGCCTTAGGCATGGCTGGGAAAGCATAACATCGGGGTTAGGCCCCACCACTCTGAACTACATCTCTCGGACAACTACTAACTGGCTGGCCTCCACCTCCAACGACCTGACCTCTACCTTTGGCTACCTGACCCCACTAGTAGAATTTTATTGGGGTCGTTATTGTTGTTATTGGTCAAGCGCGCCAAGAAAGAGAAAGAAGAAAATGAATAAACCAAAAAAAAAGAGGGTCAATTGCTCTCGATGTCTAGTTGGACTTGGATTTAACAAGCTAATATTGGTAAGTAAGAGAAAATGTGATACAACTAACAATAATAGCATGATTTTTTAATTTAATTTACGTGAACTTATTTTTTTAGAATTTTGAAAAGAAAAATAATAACTTTTTAATTTTAAAATAAAATAATTTAAATTTCCAAATTTACCGTTAATGAATATTTATAGTCATATAAATAGCATGTCATATTTAAGACCACGAGTTTTACAATCATATATGTTATAACACGTAAACCTCAAGGTCCAAAAGTCTTTTTTTTTCTTAAACTATGTGCATATCCAGTCAAATAAATGCACATAAATTAAAATGGACGAAGTAATTTTTTTCGCGAATTGTCTAATTTTTTATCTCAAGTGTGTATATTTTTTAGGGAATATTATACTAAACACCCCTATAATATCTTTTCGTTTTTTATACACCCTTTGTACCTCTAAATCAAACACTTAGGAGTTGTTTGGTTCGTGGACAAAGTTATCCTGAAATTATAATCTTGGGATTAATAATCCCTTGGATTATTTAATGGTATTACTTTATTTGATTCATTGGACTAAAAATAGGATATATACCATATACAATCCAAAACACGTGCTTGGTTTGAAGGTGGATAAGCTTGGATAACATTTTGCAACCTATTTTAACCTTGGTTCAAAAAATAAGAAGGTTTCAGATGAAAAGGATAGAAGGATAACACTTCAAGAAAGTGAAGATATGACGACATTTAATAAATATCGTATTAAGTTGTTTAAATGTGACAAATTCATTTACAAATATTTAATTTACATTTGCATCAAATGTCATTAATTTCAATGTCGGTAATTTTTTGACATTTAGGTAAATATCGGTAAGAAATTATGACACTTATTTTACGACATTAAGGAAAATGTCGATAAGAAACTTACGACTTACTTTACAATATTAGGTAAATATAAATAAAAAATTTATGACATTTAATTTATGATATTTAGGTAAATATCGGTAAGAATGTTACAACATTTATAACTTTATCACATGATAACTAATCTCTGATATATTAGATATTCCGCCTAGGAAATGGGTTAACTTAATCCCAGTTTGTTATATAATTTTATAGTGGGATTAATTAATACTTCAAACCAAACATGAGATAAATTTAGTCCCAAATTTTATACTACCTTAACTCGCCTTATCCCATGAACCAAATGATCGCTTAATACCTATCCTAAAATGGAATAGTTATGTAACGACCCAACTGGTCGTTTCGAGAGTTATAGCCCTGTTCCCCTATTTTTTACTTCTTTTTTGTTCTACAACTGTATTATGACTTGTCGGGGTAGTTGGTTCGGGTCCGGAGTGGTGACGGAGTGAATTGAGACACTTAGTCTCTTAATTGGAAGCTTAAGTTGGAAAAGTCGACCGAATATTGACTTATGTGTAAACGACTTCGAATTTGAATTTTTAGAGTTCCGTTAGTTTCGTCGGGTGATTTTGGACTTAGGAGCGCATCCAGAATGTGATTTGGAGATCTGTAGTAGAATTTGGCTTGAATTGGCGAAAGTTGGAATTTTGGCCAGTAAAGGAAATTTTGATATCAAGGTCAGATTGGATTTTTAGAAGTTAGAATAGGTTCGTGGAGTCATTATTGACTTGTATGCAAAGTTTGAGGTAAATCGAACGTGATTTGATAGGTTTCAGCGTCTTTTGTAGAATTCAAAAATTTCTAAGTTCATTAGGCTTAAATCCGTGTGTAATTCGTGTTTTTGATATTATTTGAGGTGGTTTGAAGAACCGCACAAAGTGACGAGATTTCGTGCGTAGCTACTATCATGTTATGTCGGGGAGTTTAGGATTCACAAGCATGATGTATGTGTCGTATCTATAATCTTAAATGTTAATTTAGGTTGCCTAATATCTTTGAATTACTAAGTGAACATCTAGGAGGTTACATTTTGAAATTTATATTATTGAATCCTTCTTTGTAAGTATATTCTCTACTGAATTCCTGATTTCCTATTAATTATGTGTATGTATACGGGTACCCGCGTCACATGTATGATTCGCGAGCGGGGTAGCACTATTATTATGTCAACTGCATCGCATGTTCGATTCGTGAGCGGTGTAATAGATGCATCTATGGTTCGAGCCATTCGACCCTTCGACAGTGCACATTTATTTTCACGTTGTGTCAGTCTTACGTTCACGGCATGTTATGTGTTTGTTAGATGTTGGGTGTTCTGTGATTATGTATCTGTTGAATACCATGAAAAAGGAAAACTAGGTAATTTGTATGCTAGACAACTTGATATGTAAAGGTATTTGTAAAGGATATTTGATGTTCCTGTCTTCATTATTATTCATGACTGTCATCCCTTCTTAGCCTTACATTTAAAACATATTATTTTGACCCTAGTAAGTGTCACAACGTCCTCTCATCACTACTTATTCGAGATTAGACTGGATACTTACTGGCTACATATTGTTTATGTACTCATGCTACGCTCTGTACTTAATTGTACAGGTTCTAAGGCGGGTGCATCTGGGTATCAGTCCGGAGTTTGTCCCTGATATATACCTGGTCTAGACTCCACGGTGAGAGGCTCCTCTTGATGACCCTCAGCAACACTATGGAGCCTTCTTTATTATTTCTGTCTATTCTTTTTCAAACAGTAGGGCAGTCTATTACTTCTTTTGTTTTTACTCTACTAGTATGCCAGTAGACTTGTGACGCTAGTTCCTGGCACACACATTAGTAGACATTATTTTTGGGATGTATATTAAATTATGGCTTTTATGACTATTTCTGCTTAAGATTGTCTAAGTTATTCATTTTTGCCCAATGTCTAAAATCTAAACCAAGTAAGTGTTGGAAACGTTTTGGTAAATTAAAAGAAACTCACCAGTAGATTGATGTTGGCTTGCCTGACTACGGTGTTGGGAGCCATCATAACCTGGGTTAGGATTCGGGTCGTGACATACAGCCACTCTCGAAATTCCATTCCGAGCCCAACACCAAAATTTCACCTATCGGCCAAAATTGCAAAAACTCTGACTTTTGCCAATTCAAGCCTAAATCTACCACATACCTCGAAACACATTCTGGACGCGCTCCTCAGCCCAAAATCACCATACGAAGCTGCTGACATTCATCCATAACTCGTTCTGGAGCCGTTTACATAACAGTCAAATTCCGGTCAAAACTTCACTGTTTAAGCTTCCAAAACAACAGTCCTTCTTCCAATTCGACTCTAAATCATCCGGTAACTGAATCCAACCATGCACGCAGGTCGATGTACACAATGCGAAGCTGTTCAAGACCTTATTCCACAGAACGGAGCTTACTCAAAATGACTGGTCGGGTCGTTATAGTATTATTGATAGGGCAAAATATAAAATTGATCGGTCGAATATATATATATATATATACACACACACACACACACACATATTGTGTCAGCTATTATTTCTTGAAACAACTAAAAATAAATGTTTCTCAAATATATATACTCCGTCTTAAGATAATATCAGAGAGAAATTCGATAATAGCCAGATTTATAAGTGGTCATTCAAAAATAGCCACAGTTTCAAAAGTAATCGAAATTTAGCTACTTTCCATGTAAAGATAAATCTGAACGAAAACACTGTTCAAAATTCGGAAAATACTCCAACATAATATACTGGAACTCCAATATATTATACTGGACTTTCAGCATAATATACTGGAGTTCCACTATAATATACCGGTCCAGCATATTCTGGAAGTTCATACACAGGTGCTCGAATCTCCAGTATATTATGCTGGAACTTTTTGGAATTCCAGCATAATATGCTAGAAGTTCATACACAGGTGTACCGAACTTCAGTATATTATGTTGGACCAGTCTCTTGCAGCAAAATAGTGGCTATTTTTCAATGACTTGGCGAACGCTGGCTATTTTTGAATGACCAGTCCGAAAGCTGGCTAGCCCGTGTGCTATTTACACCTAATATTAAGGTTCTCGACAGCCCAGTCACCAAAATATTTTGAAAAATTAGTATCCTATAACAACATATAACAGGAATTGACAATTTTTAGCCTTACATTAGATTTGGAAAAGATAGCCCCAAACAATTGGCATTATATAGACAAATCCTAAAAAAATTACTCTCTTATATATTCTCTCTAAAAAAAAACTACTCGCTTATTTTGGCTTCCCTCCCCATTTCTCTCCTTGTATTTCTTCTTGTTTCTTCTCTTTCGCTCTCATAGTTTAGAAAAAATTCTTGCAAATTATGCAAAAAAAAAAAAATCAGTGGATTGAAAAGGTAAGGTTGATCTCACATCAGAGAAAATCAGAAGCAAAAACTAAGAGAGAAAAAATATATTTCAACTTTATTTTTCTCCTATTTTTTTTTTGTTGGATTAAAGGAGTGGGTATGATTAAAATTGGTTGAAAAAACCTAAACGTGACTATATACAAAATTTGAGCAAGATTAGAAGTGAATTAGACTGGTTTCCGGTAAAAAATCAGACCTAGAAGTCTAACGGCAACATGTGTATATCACGTTGTATATCGTGTACATCAGTGTATATCCAAACAGGTTTTTAAGGACATTTGTGTATATCAGTTTGTATATCGCATATACAACACAATATTTTTATGGACGCCCGATATACACAGCTACACATGATATAAATGAGATATCACTAATGTACATAGAGATATACACGGGATACAATAGGGGATACACGTGTGGAGTCGTCTTGAACTTGAGTTTTCAATCTAAAAGGTGTTATACAAAAATAAAATTTTAATGTAATTTGTCGATATACACATTATTAATAGGTTATACGCGATGATCTACAAATAATATATCTAATTTTCGTTTTGTATATCAATGTGTCACGACCAAAAATCCGCTAAGGTCGTGATGGCGCCGGACACCATTGTCAGGCAAGCCAATACTCAATAGATAATTAAAATTCTTATTTTAGTATTTTGAAATCATTATTTTTCATTTCATTATATGAAAATCAATAAAATTTACTGAGCAAATGACGATGTTTTAACAATTTAATTAACTAATACATCCCAAAATCGTCCTAAAACTCGGTGCCACAAGTGCATGAGCAATTTCTAAGAAAAATAAAATAAAATACAATAACCGTCCAAAATACAAATGGGACAGTAAAGAAAGTACAACTCAACACTTTGAAGGAAACTCTGTTGGCTGCGGGTCGTCTCGAGAGGTGCAACTCACCTAAGTCCTCATATCAACCATGCCACGGCGCCAAGCGGGGCCATTAGATATACATGTACCTGTGCAACAAAATGCACATCAAGAGTAGCATGAGTACGAAAACATGTCCCCAGTAAGTATCCCACCTAACCTCGAAGAGGTAGTGAAGAGAGGTCGACTTTGACACTTACTAGAGGTAAAATTAATATAATCAAGTGTGATGTCAAACATGGATGTTATTATCAAATAACATATAACAGTAGGAAAGGACAACTTCTTCCATAAGTTATAAATCCCAATTTTCGTCATCTCGGCTAACAACTCATATCTTAAGGTAATTAAACAGTTCAAATCACAGATGGTATCTGGCAAATATCATGCGCAGGAAATGCCAAGGGTCGAACGGCTCGAACCAACATAAATGTAAACTGTGCACTGCCGATGGGTCGAACGGCGCGAACCATAGATGCATCTATTAACCTGTCGTGGCGTACGGCCCGCTCCCATGAGAGTAGTGTAAGAAATCACCCCGCTCGCGGAACATAAATTGCGAAGCGGTCACACATAATCATACACATTCAACAGTCCACCCCGACTACATCGAGAAAACAAGTACCCAAAAAAAATGACAATTTCTCTTTAAATGGTCATGAAGATAGTATTTAAATCTTTTCTAGAAATTCGTTTTCCAAGATCGTTAAGGTTTAAACATCTTTAAATTCATCAGTAAAGTTATAAGTATGGAAAATAGGCAAATAAAACATGCTTTTGGGTCCTAAACTACCCGGACATAAGCATAATAGTAGCTACACACGGGCTCTCGTCACCTCGTACGTACGTAGCCCCCACACACAGTAGCACATATTTAATTATTTCACCTATGGGGACAATTCCCTCTTATAAGGTCAGAAAGGAGACTTACCTCTCTCCCAAGATTCATAACTGGCCTCCAAGCCCTTCCGACGACTCACATTGATGCACCACGCCCAAAACTATCCAAATGATGGGCAAACCAATAAAAATATACTCTAATACTTATACCAATTCAATTATAAATTCCAACTCCGCTCGGAAAGTTGACAAAATTTTGCTCAGGCCCACGTGCCCGAATTCTGAAATTTTTCGAAGATAAAGATTACCCATAACTTTACGAGCTCAAATATATAATTTTCTTTCAATTTCATGCCCAAATTCGTGGTCAAAATCCAAAAATACACATTCTAGGTCTTTCTTCAAAGTCCCAAATTTCTACTAATTTCCATGACCAAATCTATATACAAACCTTGTATTTAACTTGTACCAAGTAGAAACAACTTACCTTGACATAGATAACGAAAATCCCCACTTGAAGCTCTCCAAAAATCGCCCAACCAAGAGAAAACAAATGAAAAGAAACGGCCAAATTTCGTATTTTAAAACACTTCACTGCCCAGCACTGCCCTTCTTTGCGAACGCGTCTGTGCCTCTGCATTCATGAAGCCCAGAAATTCAGGCCCAACATATTACTCTTTGCGTTCGCAATCCTCCAAACGCGTTCGCGAAGGCCAGCTTCCCTATACCTTCACGATCACACTCCCCTCCCCGCGTTCACACAAGCCAATCCCAGCAACCTCCAATTTTTCCTCTTCGCGATCGCATACCAACGACCGCGATCGCAATGCACACCAGCTGCACCAGAAACCAGCAGCAGCAAACCAGGGGGAAATGATCCGAAACCAGCCCGAAACACACCCGAGGCCCCCGGAACCCCGTCTAATCACACAACCCAGTCCCACAACATCACACGGACCTGCTCGAGCCCTCAAATAACATCGAATAACATCGAAACAATGGATCGCAACTCAATTCAATCTTTATGAACTTTGATTTCCAACTTCTACATTCGATGCCGAAACCTATCAAATCACGTCCGATTGACCCCAAATTTTGCACACAAGTCACATTCAACATTAAGGACATGTTCCAACTTTTGAAATCGAAATCCGACCCCGATATCAAAATTTCCACTTCCGGTTCAATTCCTCAAAACCTTCAAATTTTCTATCTTTAGCCAAATGACTCCAAAATGACCTCCGAACCTCCGAATTCACTTGCGATCGCTCCTGACACAAGAATCACCATACAGAGCTATTCCCAGAATCAGAATCCTAAACGAACATCAATAACACTAAAATGCACTTCAACCCAGACTTATGAAATTTCTTCCAAAATACTAACTTCCATAATATGCGCCGAAACGCTCCCGAGTCATCCAAAACCCGCTCCAAACATACAACCAAGTCCGAAATCATCATACGAACCTGCTGGAACCTTCAAATCCTGATTCTGAGGTCGTTTACTCAAAAATCCAATCTTAGTCAATTCTTCCAACTTAAGGCTTCCAAAATGAGAACTTTCTTTCCAATTCGGCTATGAACTTCCCGAAATTCAGTTCTGATCACGCCTACAATTCATAATACCTAAAATGAAGCTGCTCATGGCCTTAAACCGCCAAACGACGCGCTAGAACTCAAAACGACTGGTCGGGTCGTTACACAATGTATCTCTAGCAAATATATTAGTGTATATCCACAAGAAACTATGTGTCATACACTGAAAGATACAAAGAAAAAAAATCTTTTATTTACACTTTGATATACAAAAAAAATTTTATATACGTTTTTATATACACTAAGAATAAAATAAAATTGTAATATATGTTTGGTATACACAGTATTTGATATGTTATACACTGTGATATATAAATAATACAATTATTTCGTCATGATATACATTGATATAGAGATAGGAATAAATTTTAAATAATTCTATTAATCATTTTATATTCTAGATAATAAAGAAGGAAAATAAAATTTTAATATATAAAAAAGAAGAAAATAAAGTTGTGATATACATATTATTGTTGTGATATACATTTATGGGCTATTTGGTTCCAATATATATAACTAGTGCTATTTCTCCTTTTGTTAAGTTTTTGCGGTTTTCTTCTCCTTTTCTGTTCTTTTTGTTTTAAAATTATCTTTAATACGTGTTGGATTTTTGAATCTGTTGGGGTTTATTTTAGTTCATACTTCATACAACATGTCATTTTGATTATATTTGTAATCTACTTTCGGGGGTGGGGGGATTTTCGACCAATTAAAAATAACAATTATAAATACAATTTTTTTCTTCATTCTGCCGTTCTAAAACTTCTGCTACCTCGCACTCTTAAACTTCCAGCTTGTCCTCGTCGATCAGATTCAAGATTAATCAAGCTATTTACCTTTTTTTTTCTCTAGGAAACTCCATTTCCAGCTAAAAAGTGATAGGATGAAGCATGCTTTGCAACAATAGCCACACAAAAATAGCAGAAGACGACACTTTTTTGGGCAAGTGTAGTACTTATGGAGGAGCTCACTCAAATCAGAAGAGAGATAAGTATTACAAAAATAAACTTAGAGGAACGTCTCTTAAAGTTTGCACTATACTTTTTAAGATAAATTAATTGGACAACAAATTCTTGAAGATTTGACTAGTTCATGAACTCATTTACCTAGAATTTAGCCCATCTATTCAACCGAATTTACAAACCGCAAAGCTAAACCATTCGGTTAGGTACGGGATGGGCGTTGGGAAGAAGTTCCCAATTAGGACACTAGCTAAGAAGTAATATATATATATATATATATATATATATATATATATATGTATGTATGTATATATATATATATATATGTATGTATGTATAAAATTTTATATCTAGCTAGCGATGAGAAACAGAGTAATGAGGAAGAAAAGAAATTCAATCTGTATTGTCAAAGAGAGAGGGTCGTTCACTACTCAATGTCTTATAGTGTTTATGAGAACTAACTAACTGACAACACATACTTTCAACTAACCCAAGTAACCACTTTAACTGATTTTGAACTAACTCAAAGACCCCATATACTTCAATTGTGTACATTTTAGTACCCTAGATGCCAAGACTCCCCCTCAATCTGGGGAGTCTAAAGCATTGAACACTCCTAGATAGGAAATAAGGAAAGAGTATTGGGCAACACCAAGTCATTTTATCATAAGATCAGTCAACTGAAGCTTTGTTGAAATATGATAAAGTGCGGGCAATACATTTTTTATTTTCTCCCGAACAAAAATAACAATCTATATCGATGTGTTTTGTTCTCTCATGAAAAATAGGATTTGTTGCGATTTGGAGAGTAGCTTTGCTATCACAATAAAGGTCAACTGGTTGATGCACTGCAACATTCAATTCTTGCAATAATCCAACTAGCCAAGTAATTTCAGTTGCTACTGCTACAAGACTTGTATATTCAACTTCAGTTGAGCTATGACCCATTATCTGCTGCTTCTTGGACTTCCAAGATAATAAAGAATCCACTAGTTTTATAACATATTCGGTGATCGACCTACGTGTATTTGGGCATGCTACCCAATCAGAATCACAGAAGGTAAAGAGATGAGAGATAGGACCCCTTTTGAGAAAGATACTTAGTCCAGGTGAGCCTTTGATATATATAACTAATCTAAGTGCATAATCTAAGTGAGAGTGTTTAGGATGTTTCATGAACTGACTTAACACTTGCACAAAAAAGCAAATGTCAGGTCGTCTGATGGTCAAATAAAGCAATTTACCTACTAGCCTTTGGTAACTTGCTATATCCTGCAATTCTTTATCTCCATTGTGTCCTACATGTTTGTCATACTCTGTGGTAGTTAGTTTCTACTTTAGCTCAATAGAAGTAAAGGCAGGTTTGGCTGCAGCTAGTCCTGTGGTGGAAATCAATTCTAGTGCATATTTTCTTTCGTTTAACAACATCCCGTTATCTGATCTCATCACTTCTATGCCCAAGAAATATCCGAGTTCTCCCAAATCCTTGACTTTAAATTTATTGTGTAATGTACTCTTGGCCTCTTCCACAAGGGACATGTTGCTACCAGTGATTAAGAGATCATCAACATACACTAAGATAACAACAATGTCCTTGTGATGACCTGATAGGTCATCTCATATATTAGAACTAAATTTTGTGTTCTGAATCCTTAAAAAACTCATCTTAGCCTTTCTCGACTTGTGTGCGCGGTTCGGGTATTGACTCGTAAGGCTTATATGTTAAAAACTGATAAAAACAAGAACTTTTGTCTTAAAAAGTAATTTTAGTTGACTTCAGTCAACGTTTTGAGTAAATGGACCTAGAACCATATTTTGATGGTCCCGGTGGGACCGTATTAAAATATGGGACCTGAACATATGCCCAGAGTCAAATTCTGAGGTCCCTAGATCGAGATATGAATTTTTGTTGAAAATTAAAAGTCTAAAAATTAAATGGTTTTAAGAATATATTGATGTTTGGAATTTTTTATACCGGGTCCATATTTTGGTTTCAGAGCCCGGTACAAGTTCAATATAACAATTATAACTTTTCTATGAAGTTTCATAAGAAACGGAGTCAGTTTGACGTGATTTAGATGTTCGGTTGTGAAAATAGAAGTTTTAAAGCTTTCTTGAAAATTCCATTCGATTTGGTGTTCAATTAGTAGTTTTAGGTGTTATTTTGGCGATTTGATCATGCGAGCATGTTTGTAGGATGTTTTAGGACTTACGTTCATGTTTGGTTTGGAGCCGCGAGGGCTCGAGTGAGTTTCTAATATGTTACGGGATGTTTGGACTTAGGAAAATCTGGTGTGAGAGTGCTGTATCTGGTGTCTGGTGCATTGTACTTCGTGATCGCGTAGTCACTCTTGCAATCGCGAAGGGGATCTAGGCTGGGGAGAAATATTACTCTACACGAATGCAGAGACTGGGTCACGAACGCAGAGCGATGGGGGACTTACCCTTCGCGAACGTGGCCAGCTCAACGCGAACGAATAGAATTTGAGACCTGGGGGAGGGGGTCAGTCGCTCTTCATCGCGAACGCGAGCAAGGAATTGAGAATGCGAAGGCTAGGGGGAATAGCCTTCGCGAACGTGATGGGAGTTTCGCGATCGCATAAGTCTCAAGAATGCAGCTCTTCACGAACGCGACAGTGTTCACGCGATTGCGATGAACACTGTCGCCCAGCTATTCAAAAATAGAATCAAAATGGGAATTTGGCCATTCTTTCAAAATTTTCAAAACTAAGAGACCTAGAGGCGATTATTCCACAAGATTTTCTTCCCCAAAAAGTTTGGTAAGTGATTTTAACCTACTTTCTTTCAGTTACCCAATATATTCCATGAATTTTCAACCTAAAATCTAGGATTTCCATGGTAGAAATTGGGGGGTTTGGGTAGAATTAGGGATTTTTGGGAAATTGGAATTTAGATATCAAATTGAGGTCAGATTTCAAAACTAATTGCATATTCGTGCTCGGGGGTGAAAGGGTTTTGGTCCGAACCTCGAGTTTTGACCAAGCGGGCCTAGGGTCGATTTTTGACTTTTTGGGGGAAAGTTTGTGAAACCTAAATTTATACATTGGAATTGGTTTATTCAGTAATATTTGATGTTATTAAGTTAATTATGTCTAGATACGAGTTGTTTGGAGGTGCAATCTAGAGGAAAGGCGGTGGTTGAGCTTTGAGTTTGGCCGTCGGAGCAAGGTAAGTATCATGGTTAACCTTGGCTTGAGGGATTAGGTATTAATTTCTTGTTTTCTACGTGTTTGAATGCTGGGTACAATGTATAGGTGAGGTGATGAGTATTTATGCGTTGTTGTCGAGTCATAGCATGCGAGTGGGTCTTATTCTTGTAATTGTTGCCTTCCTTGATCATACTATTGTAACGACCCGGCCGGTCGTTCCGTGAGATTAGCCCCGTTTACCCCATTTCTATTTTATCGTATGTTTCTTAGCCTATTTGTATTGTGTTGGGTCGGTTGGTTCGGGTTCGGAGTGTTCGTGGTAAGAACTGAGACACTTAGTCTCTTAAATTAACTTAATAGTTGAAAAAGTCAACAGAGAGTTGACGTATTGGTAAATGACCTCAGAATGCAGATTTTATGGCTCGGATAGCTTCGTTAGGTGATTTGGGACTTAGGAGTGTGTTTGGAATGAAGTTTTGATGTCCGGTGTAGAATTAGGCTTGAATTGGTGAAAGTTAGTTTTTGGCTATTTCTGGTCGGCAGTGGAAAATAGGATATCGGGGTTGGAATGAAATTCTAAAAGTTGGAGAAGGTTCGTAATGTCATTTTGGATATGTGTGCAAATTTTTAGGTCAATCAGATGTGTTTTGGTTGGTTTCGGCATCATTGGCGAAATTTAGAAATTTCAAAGTTCACAGGCTTGAATTTGATGTAATTTTGGTGTTTTTGCGTTGGTTTTGGTGTTTGAAGGCTCGAATAAGTTTGAAATGATGTTATGGGGTGTGTTGGTAGGATTGATTGAGGTCCCGGATGCCTCAGGTGTGTTTCAGATGCTCAAATGGGCACTTTTGGTCTTTGGGAGATTGCTGGTTTTCTGGTGTTTTAGTAGCAATGGCTTCTTCACTGCGATCGCGTGAGTGCACCTGCGATCCCGTAGGGTAAAGTTTGAGGCAGAAAGATTTTTTCTATGCGATCGCGTAAGGAGGTTTGTGATCGCATAGGTTGGGCAGCCAGAGCAGTGCGGTCGCGTGGTGTATTGTGCGATCGCATAGAAGAAAAATGGGGCGCATAAGGTTGTTGCAATTGTTCTTCGCGACCGCCTGAATGGGTACGCAATCGCATAGGTCAGGGAGTCGAAGCTTCACGATCGCATGGATAATGGTGCGATCACGATGTGCAAAATTTGGAGGCTGTCAGTTTGTTCTTCGCGATCGCGTGGGTGGTCCCACGAGCGCAGTGAATTGATATTTAGTTCTTGGCAGAATGTTTTAAAAGGCCATCTTTGCAAATTGAGTCCATTATTCCTCCATTATTGAACAGGTTTGGAGCTCTTTGAGAGGGTTTGAAGAGGAAATTGAAGGGAATCACTTGGAGGTAAGATTTTCGACTTCATAACTCGATTCTATGTCGTTTTCTAACCAAAAATTTGTTGAATTTAAACCCAAAATTGGGGAGATTAGGTGCATGAGAATTGAAAATTTCTTTTGATGATTTGAGTGGGCAATTGTGGTTCGATTTTGGTGTTCTTGGTATGTATAGAATAGTAGGAGGATGAGGATTCTAGTGATGTAAATTTATCGAATTTCGAGACGTGGGCCCGGGGCTCGGGTTTGGCTGAATTTCGAGAATTGTGTCTAAATTGATAGTTTTCGATTGGGTTTTGTTCCTTTAGCGTATATTGATGATGTTAACCTGGTTTTGGTTAGATTCGGAGCAATCGCTGAGCCGATTTGAGGGGCAAGAGCATCGCAGAGTAGTATTGTGGCCCGGTAGAGGTAAGTAATGGCTATAAATCTTGTCCTGAGGGTATGAAACCCCGTACTTCATATTTCTCATTATTTTTAGAATGACACACATATCAGATGACGAGTATGTGGCGTGCACTGATGTTTGGATTGGACTTGGTCCTCTCCGCGGCAACTATTGAGTTGCGTATTTTACTCTAAATCATATGTTAAATTGTGTTCTAAAAACTATTGCTATATTTGGGCTATAAGCTATGTTTGGGGCCTCGTTCCGACTTGTTTGGACCCCTTGGGGGATTTTTACGGCTATTTCCTCACTGTTGATTTATGATTTACCTCAGTCATATTGTGCTTAACTGTTTTCAAAACTCAGCCTTATTTATTTTGAGATATAAAATGATGTATTGGGTTGAGTACCCCATTTTTACCGATACGACCGAGGGGCTTTTGAGAGTTTTTGATTGAGTGAGGCCGAGGGCCTGATTCTGAGGATATGATACGCCACAAGGTGGCTTGATATTAGCGCTTGGGCTGAAGGAGTCCCTCCGTAGTCTGTACACACCCCAGTGAGCGCAGGTACCTACTGAGTGCGAGTGACGAGTGACGAGTGACTGGGAGGCATGAGTGACAATGAGGCTGCCTGAGGGGCTGATACTGAGTGGCTGTGAGGTATGCTGAGTGATGTTTGCCCGGAGGGCGATTTATGATTCATGTTTTGCCCGAGGGCCATTTATGACTTATTTCATTTTACACTAAATTCTTCAGGTTTTTTTATTTCTGAAATTGTTGGAAAAAATATTTTTCCAAGGATTTTATTGAAGTTGGATTTTAAGGCATGTTGATTTCATACATATATATGTATATACTGTTGGAAAGAAAGGCTTTGCATATTGTGAACTGATGATTTGATTTTTATGTGTTTCTTGCCTCTTAGACTTGATTTATTTTCATTACTACTGAGTTGGCGTACTCACATGACTCCCTGCACCCCTGTGTGCAGATACAGGTGCTGATATCGAGCGTTAGCCATCTTTTCTGTGCAGAGCCAGAGTTCGGGACATAGAGGTAGCTGTTCAGCGTCCGCAACATCTCTGTTTTCCCTTATTATGTTGTATCTAGTTATTCATTCCGAGGTTTTGTAATATAATAGTAGACTTTTGGTATATTCCTTAGATGCTCATGACATGTTGACTCCGGATTTTGGGGATGGTTTAGACTGTTTAACTGTTTATTTTTCCTAATGGATTTAGTAATTCTATATACGTTTATGAAATGTTGAAAATGGTTGGGATTTTGGAAAGAAACTGTAAATATGTGATCGTTGTCTAGACAAGTTCCACGATAGGCGCCATCACGGCCGGTTTAAGATTTGGGGTCATGACAACTATCCATGTTTAGACTAGTTGATCGTTATGTTGATTACTCTTATCATGTTTTATGGAATTTGGTACTGATTGAGTATTGACTCAAGGTTAAGGTGGGTATTGTGGAACTAAATGTTGAAGTAAGACTTGTTCTTGGTATTTCTATCTCCCTGTTGTTATTGTTCATTGTTTTGGTGAGGAAGAGTGTTAAAGAAAGGAGGGTGATGCCGTGAAAATGTTTTGTGAGTGAGTGTTAATGCACGAAGGGTGATGCCGTGCCATGTTTGTGTGTGATAATGCACGAAGGGTGATGCCGTGCCATGTTCTGAGAGAGTTAATGCACGAACGATGATGCCGTGCCATTTCTATTGTTTCATATGGTGAGGTTGAGAGTAAAAGCATGAAGGGTGATGCCGTGCACTTTCCTTTACCGTGCTTACTTGTTTCTATATGCTTAAGGTATAACGATTAATCAAGTTCTTATTTCTGTTGTGATCCTTTATTTTGTGTTTCCCCCTAGCATGTCCCTTTCCCAATATTTCTTTCCTTGTTTCTTTTATTGTTGCTATTTGTATCTGTATTGTTATACTGCACATGTTTTTTTGTAGGTGTCTTGTCCTAGCCTCATCACTACATCGTCGAGACTAGACTCGACACTTACCAGTACATGGGGTCGGTTGTACTGATACTTCACTCTGCACTTCCTGTGTAGATTTTGGTACTGGACTGAGTTGACCCTGAGTTAGCTGCTGGCTTCATCTTATCGGAGACTCAAGGTATTCCTATCGGCATTCACAAGCCCTGAAGTCCCCGTCTATCCTTTCTGTTTACTGTTTTATTTTATTCAAACAGTTGTACTTCTTTCAGACTTCTATTTGTAGTAAATTCTATAATGCTCGTGGATTGTGACTCCAGATTTTGGGTAGTTGTATAAATGTTAAGACTGTTATGGATTTCCGCACTCTTTTAAACTTATCGTAGAGTAATTGTTGTAAATCACTAAAAGGGTTTAGAAATTGCTTAATGACCTCTAATGTTGGCTTGCCTAACAAGTGAAACGTTAGGCGCCATCACGATCTCGACGGTGGGAATTCCGGGTCGTGACAGTCATGTGCTGTCTCTTAGTGAATAAAGAGTGATCATATGCACTCTGTTGATATCCTACTCCTAGTAATGCATCTGTGAGCTTAATGTTCCATTGTCTTGAAGCCTAAGGCCATATAGTGATTTCAATAATCTTCAAGCTTTATTCTCCCCTGGCTTTAGAAACCTTGTGGCAAGACCATGCATACTTCTTCATAAGGGTCACCTTGTAGGAATGCATTGTTGACATCCATTTGGTAAGTGATCCACTCCTTTGAGGCTGCTATGCTAAGGAAAATTCTCACAGTTACTATTTTGGAAAATGGTGAGAATGTCTCATGATAGTCCAACCCTTCTTGTTGAGTGTATTCTTTTGCTGCCAGTCATGCCTTAAATATCTCAACCTCTCCATTTGATCTTAAACACCCACTTAGAACCAATTGGTTTCTTCACTTCTGGCAAGTCTACCACCTCCCAGGTGTGATTTTCTTCAAGTGCTTTAATCGCTTGGTCCATAGCTTCTATCCACCTTGGATCACGTTGATGACGTCTACAACACACCTCGATAAGAGATATGATACCGTCATATGCAATATAAATTACCCAAATATGAGTCGGGGTCAAATACACATGGAGTTATAAGTGGTGTTAGGATTTTATTCTTGAAGAAAGCAAATGGATTAACGAAATTTGCACTTTCATGATGAGTTTTGATTTCTACTTCTACTATTACTCTAACAATTGAAAGCTAAGTAAAAGAAACTACAAATTAATGATTGTTTTTGGTATTGTTCCAAATAGTTTAAAAGCCCAGGGATGTGACTATAACCTAGGTGTTCGCCTAATAGGTTAAATAAGTTAATACTTGTTTTGTTGATTGGGTGTATTATAGCTCTCAACTCTACATTACCTACTCAATACCTCCCGGTCAGAGAGTGATTTTGACCAATTTGGCTTTATCAAAAGGGGCTTCGATAAAATCAGCCCTCGAAAAAACCAAAAGGCTTCGATAAAATCAGCTCTCGAAAAACCTTAAGAGGTATCAAACTATCTTAACACAAACAAGCTAAGGCATAAAGAAATTTTTTACTAAGTCTTTAAGCCGAAAAGGGGAAATAATAGCCATCTTTTAGAGGCCATATCGGCCGATCTAAAGAGCCTAAGGGCCAGTACATTTAGAATTCGAGACCTTGCTCTCATTCAATTCGGACCTAAAGGTTCCACTATTCCGAGCTCAAATAAAGTCGACTTAAATAGCTCGAGGATTCATCATAAAACCTTAAGGGGTATGTTACTGTAAGTTAGAAACTTACTCATTACTTGATAAAAACCTAAGGGTTTGTTTTATTCTAAGTCAAAACTTACTCGAATTTAGTTAGAATAGTGCAGTCATGGCATCAATTGAGCCATCCGAAATATCGAACCTATTATTGAGCTCGAGGACTCACTTTTACTTACCTAAAAAACCTAAGGGTTTAATTTAAGTCCGGACTAGAGTTCACTGCACTACAAAGAATACAATAATAAAATTTTCACAAGGCAAAAAGAAAGTAGAATTTATCACAAATCGGAGACAAACTGGAAAGAGAAGGAACTTCTCATTTATAGAAGATATTTACAAAGACCACACAGGGTCGTACACAAAAAACAAAGAAGAAGAAAAATCCTAAGTGCCTAGTCCACCCTGGGAGCCGCATATTCGGGAGCCGCGTCTTCGGGGGCTTCATCCTCATATCCTCCGCTCTCGGATCCACTCGTAGAGTCTTCATCATCGGAGAGTAAAGATGAGGCGTCGTCCTCCAAAAATTTTGCACTCTCGATATCAGTCACGACCCAAATTTCCCTCCATTGTGTATCGTGATGGCACCTAGTCTTAAGGACTAGGTAAGCCTAATATTCATGGAATAACAACAATAATAATAACATCTAATATTTTTCTAAAATAAATAATTCTTTATACACTGCATAGTCTCAAAACACGGTAGTACAAGTCATAAGCTTTACAGAATTTACTATAACTTCTAATTACAACTGTTTGGAAGTAAGCAACAACAGTGTAAATGCAATATAGTAAGATGACTCCGAAGCCTGCGAGCGCAACGACAGGTTTACCTTGAGTCTCCTCGGCAAGAGTCCGCATAGCTACTAACGATCAATACCTAGATCTGCACAAAAATGTGCAGAAGAGTAGTATGAGAACACCACAACGGTGCCCAGTAAGTATCAAGACTAACCTCGGTGAAGTAGTGACGAGGACTAGTCAAGACACCCACTAGTCTAATAAATTGAACAAGTATCAATATAGGAATAAAGGTGGACAAAGATATACACATAAAGGCTACGCAATATAGCTAACAATACAGTGAATTCGATAAAGAAGGAAAAACAATAAGCATCAACGGAAAACATGAAACAACACAAAGATTGAATAGAACACAAACATATCTAGAATGTAAATATACAACACGGACAAGTAATGCCTCAACAACTTTAACCACTTCTACATCAAATTCGTAGTCATCTCCACGAGGTTCTGAACCTCGGACAAATCACCATTTACGGGTCCCAATATTCGTACCCTAACACTTGGCATCTTGCGCGCTCATTCGAGTGCTAACTGCACGAACGACTTATGTGCCAATTGGGTCATCTCCACCCATACGGTAAGTACAACAAGAATATCTATACTTGACAACAACAAGGAGCCCTAAATCCATTACTAGTACTTAACTATGTGTATGCTTGTGCAGATGTCCTAACATGATTCAACAACCCAGAAGTATAAGGAAAGAAAGGGGCAACACGTACAATGTCATCTCACAAATTTCCACACGAATAAACTCACACCGTAAGTGTTCCAGTACACAATATCAATAACAATGAATGCCCCAGGCCAACACAAGTATCACAAACAATCCCTGTCATAGCCCACCTTGTCTCGCCACGTGTGCAATAGTAAAGTATATGCCCACATTGTTTTGCCACACGTGCATAAACATGTTCCCACCTTGTCTCTCCACATGCACAACCCACATATACATATCCCGCCTTGTCACGCTGCATGTGCAATATCAATATGAACATGGCACGACAAAAACCTCGTGCAAACCCCCATATCAACAACCGCACGACAGAAACCTCGTGCATCACAATAACCACAACAACACGATAGGAACCTCGTGCGTCGCCACAATAAGTACAACAACAACAATGGCAACAGTTCCGGATACAATAATTACATCAACTCAAGAGCCTTCGATCACAAGATAGGCAAAACTAGTTCACGAGAAATAAGCATAATAAGGAAATCTAGGCATATTAAGAACCCCCAACAAGGAAGGAAAATAGGATGTAACAGTCGCACCTAAATGCACGGGTTAACAACAAGAAGTCAACACGAATCCGATAACTCTATTTACGGGAAAGTCAACTAAGGTATAGAATATCTAAACTTATTTTAAGGTCGGCAATTTTAAGGGTATTCAACAATTTCATTTAAGGACAAGCAACGGAAAAATAATCATAACCTCAGTTAAGACCAAACCACTATAGGATGAGATAAAGATAATTACAATTAGAGATAGGCAGTTAAGGAGACATAGCATGACAGTAAAAAGGGAATAAAATCTTCGGATAAGTCAATTAGGAGTCAAATAGGCAATATGAGAAAATCCAAAAGTAAGAACTTCTACATTTAAGCAGATAAAGATGAAACTAGAAATTAGGAATTCAATCATGCTAAGGACAATTCATACTTGAAGAATATAAGGACCTAAGAGTCCTAAAGGGTAAAATTTCCACACACAAGTTCGAGCACGCACTCGTCACCTCGCGTACACGGACTACAATCAACATAGAGGACTAAAATCCTAAGGGGTAATTCGTCCACACAAGGTTAGGAAAGATACTTACCTCAACCGCTCAAATCAAACTTGAAATCACGTTCTTGCCATGAGTATCCGACTCCAAATGGCCCAAATCTAATTAAATCAATAGCATCGTGTAAATGATACTACAAGCAACTAGTTTAACTAATAAATTCGAAGCTAAGACGCGACATTAGGAAAATTTCCCAAAACGTCCCCCTGGACCACGTCTCGGAAACGAGTGAAAGTTACAAATTTTTGAACACCCATTCCCTCACGAACTCACTCGAACAAGAATCATCGAAAACCGACATCAAAATCTCATTAAATCCTCAGATTTCTATTTGGGGAACCTTCCTCCCATTTTCATGATTTTCAATTAAATCCATTGATTATATTGAAGAAATTTCTATAGATTAATGATATACAAGTGAAATATGGTTAGGAATCGTTTCCTAGGAGTCTTCTCCTCAAAACACACTCAAAATTGTCAAATCCCGAGCTCCAAATCGATTTTAGAAGTTATGAAATCAAACCCTCTATTTTTCTTATTTTCTGCCTAGCGCTACTCGCACCTGCACTTCTAGGGCTGCACCTGCGGTCCCGCTTATGCGTCCTGGGCTCCGCATCTGCGGAAATCACTAATCCCCTCAAACTCCACATCTGCCATACTTTTCTCGCAGATGCGGCTCCGCTTCTGCGGTCCATGAGATGCACCTACGACCACTTACCCCTAAGCCTAAAACCGCATCTGCGACTCCTCCCCTCGCTTCTGCGGAACCGCACCTGCGGTCCCACATCCACAGGTGCATAACAGGTTCAGCAACACCAGCAATAGCCTAAGTCCAAAATCATCCCATTGAGCATCCGAAACATCCCCGAGGCTCCTTGGACCTCAACCAAACTTACCAACCAGTCCTAACACCTTATCCAAACTTAGTGGAGCCTTCAAAACATATCACATAACATCAAAATTTCCAATCATGCATGGATTCAAGTCTAAGAACTTATGAAATTTTCAAAATCCACAACCGATGCCGAAACACGTCAAAACTAGTCCGAATGACCTGAAATTTGACACACAGGTCACAAATGACACTACGGACATATAGCCACTTTTAGAATCCCATTCCGAACCCGATATCAAAATTTCACCTATCGGCCAAAATCGCCAAAATTCTGACTTTCGCCAATTCAAGCCTAAATCTACCATAGACCTCGAAAACACATTCCGGACGTGCTCCTCAGCCCAAAATCACCATACGAAGATGCTGACATCATCCGTAAATCTTTTCAGATCCATTTACATAAAAGTCAAATTTCGGTCAAAACTTCACTGTTCAAGCTTCCCAAGACAACAATCCTTCTTCCAATTCGACTCTGAATTATTCGGTAACTGAATTCAACCATGCACGCAAGTCGATATACATAATATGAAGCTGTTCAAGATCTTATGACACCGAACGGAGCTTAAATTTTCAAAATGACCGGTCGGGTAGTTGCAATATCAGCCGAGAGGTCGAAGCCACGAGCATGTACTTCCTCGAGAGTCTTTCTCCGGGATTGTCGCCTAGCATGATCGACAACACACGAAAATTTAAATTTGGCAGCAATAGAGATCTCCTGTGCCTGAATGTTGGCAGCCTCGGCGCCAGCTCGGTAAGAGGCCACAAGCGCCTCCGCCTCAGATTTAGCCTTGGCAAGCTTAGCGGGCCAATTAGATTTGATCTCCTCAATACTCTGGGCCCAGGCCAAGCTTTCCTCCTTCACACTTTGGAGTTGGCGCTCGACGGAAGTCATTTGGGCCCGAACCACGTCTTTCTCCGAGGAAAGACGATCCATGTGCCGTTTCCACCCTAGAGTCTCTGCCTTCTTCATCTTGGCCTCCTCTCGAAGCTACTCTACCAGCTCGCCCTTCTGCTAGGCCTGAAAAATCAAAGTGTTAATCGCCAATTTCAAGTTAATACTTAACAAACTCCCAAGAAGTTACATTACCCGTTCGATGAGGTCAGTCTGTTCTCGATGAGCTTTTGTGAGATCGGCTTGGAGGTTCTTGATATCCTCTTCATTTTGAACATAGAGGAGTTTGAGGCAGTCTCTCTCCTCCTCGAGCTTCTTGAGTTCGGCCTCACTACGGGTCAGCTCAATCCGGAATTTGGAAGACGCTTCTCGATGGAGCTCCACGGCCTGTACACAAAAGAGAAAATCAGACTTGGAAAAATGAGAATAAAACACAAGCATAAGTACGGAGGCTAAAACTTACTTGTTTTAGAAGCTACCGAGCCTCGTCAAAAATGAGCAATGCATCCAGGTCGAGACCATCATCGACCCCTATGAAGCATCTGTGGAATATATCATTCCTTCATGGGTCGTCCCCACATCGGGAGTCTCCATCGCTTGAGCATCTTGAAACTACCATTCATACAACACAGGGCCGGGCGACGAATCGTTAATACTAATTTCCCCAAGAGAGTCACTTGGGACATTCTCTTCTCTTTGGAGAGCCCCGGAGCTAGACCCTTCAGGACCGCCCGTTAGTTGTTCATCATGGTGGGGTGCGTTTTCACCACCCATAGGCTCGGGGACTCCGCTTGGATTTTCCTCTGAGATTTCTTCGGTTTGAGATTTAATCACTTCGATCGCCACCAACTGAGAAGTCTTTGAAGCTTCAGTGCTTCCCTTCTTTCGAGCTACCAGCAAGAAGTCGACATCCTCTCCTTCCTTATCCTCTCCCCGAAGTTTTTGGACTATATCAGTAGGATCAGTCCTCGATTTTCGAGCCTTACTCTTCCTGGGCTTCGAGGTATCTAGAGGCGAGGCCCTCTTCCTCTTCCTCTCTTTGGCCAACTTCGGAACCTCCTCTTCCCCAAGTGGAGGTGGCCTCATGACAATATTGTCTCTGAGACATGCATGAAGAGAAATTAAGTTAAAAAGAAGTATTTTTACAGGGAAGAATCAACTTACAGACCAAGGAACTCACCGTGGTTTTTGTCTTCCCACCGACCCTTGGCCAAATCGCGCCAACAACGCTCGACATATGAAGAAGTGGAGGCCAATTGTCGAACCCAGCCTGCAAGGTCCGGAACCGCACCAGGAAACCAAGGGAAAGCTGCACCATGAAAAAGAACTTAGGCTAGAAAGGAATAAAGAAAACAAAACGGTAAATGATATCGATGAAATTATACTTATGTTTCATGTTCAATTCCTCGGGGAATGGTATTTTCTCGGCGGGGATCAGATTGGAGGTCTTGATTCGGACAAATTGGCCCATCCAACCTCGGTCCTAATCCTCGTCAATGCTTGAGAACAATACTTTTGTGGCCCGACGCTGGAGACTTATCAACCCACCTAGATAAAGATGAGGATTATATAACCTGATCAAATGGTCAAGGGTGAACGACCTTACTCAAAAAGAATCTGTGCAAAATGACGATACGCCAAAAAGAGGGATAGATCTGGCCAAGGGTCACTCGATATTGGTTGCAAATATCAAGTATGACCAGATCTACAGGGCCCAATGTGAAAGGATAAGTGTAAACACTTAAAAATCCTTTTACATGGGTAGTGATGTCCTCCTCAGAGGAGGGAATCATGTAACGACCCAGTCAGTTGTTTTAAGAATTTGCACCCCGATCCGCTATTTACTGCTTATCCCATGTCTATTTATGTTATTGGAACCTGTCGGTGCGTTGAGTGATGAAATCTGGAGTGATTTTGGATACATAGTCCATAAATGTGGCATTTAGCTTTAGAAATCTGGCCGTAGCTAGAGCTGTGTGAAGACGGATCCGGAATGGAATTCTGTCGACTCCGTTAGCTCCATTGGGTGATTTCGGGGTTAGGAGCATGCTCGGAATGTGTTTTCGAGGTCGGTTGTGGATTTAGGATTGAATTGGCGAAAGTTAAAAATTCGGCGAATTCGGCCGAGAGGTGAGATTTTGATATCAGACTCGGAATGGATTTCCGAAAGCGACAGCAGGTCCATAGTCGTTTATGACCTGTGTGCAAAATTTGAGGTCATTCAGATGAGTTTAGATGTGTTTCGGCGTCGGATGTGAATTCTAGAAATTTCCTAAGTTCTTAGGCTTGAATCTATGCATAATTGATGATTTTGATGTTATGAGATGTGTTTTTAAGACTCGACCAAGTTTGAATGAGGTATTAGGGTTAGTTGGTAGGTTTGGTTGAGGTCCCGGGGTCCTCGGGTGTGTTTCGGGTGCCCAAATGGGCATATTTTGGCCTAAGTCCTTTGCTGGTTTTCTGGTTTTACAACAGCAGAAAAGTGTTCTCTGCGATCGCACGAATCAGTCCGCGATCGTGTAGTGTTAGATGGAGGTGGTCAGAGATTTGTGCTTCGTAATCTCAGAGGTCCAGCCGCAATCGCATTATTTTGGTCAGTTGGTCTCCGCGATCGCATGCCCATGATCGCGATTGCATAAGGTATACTGAGACTGGGGGATGTGCAATTTTTTGCTCTATGCAGTCGCGTGGACTCAGCCGCGATCGCATTACTTTAGGATCATAAGGTCCGCGATCGCAAGCCTTTAATCGCGATCGCAATGAAGTAATTTCAGGCGCGTGTTTCATTACTCTCCCCGATCGTCACTCATTGTACGCGATCGCATAAGGCAAATGCCTGGGCAGAATATTAAAACCCCAAATCCAAGGGTTTATGCCATTTTCATATTTTCGAACTTGAGAGCTTGGGAAGGCGATTTTTGAAGACTTTTGCACCTAGGTAACTTGGGTAAGTGATTTCTATCCCTTATAGATCATATTCCATGATTCCAATCTTAAATTCAACCTTTAATTTCAAAAATTATGGGGAAAATGGGATGAACGTCATAGACTGAATTATTTAGTTTTGGTTGGGTATTTGACCTCCGATTTGAGAGATTCTTATATGGTTAGACTCGTGAGTGAATGGGTGTCCGGAAAATATAAATTTTACCCGATTTTGAGACATGGGCCCGGGGGACTTTTTGGGTGAATTTTCTAAATTAGGTACTAGCTTATAAATAATTAGCTATCTTGTTCCCTTGAAGTGATATTTACACCGTGCAATCGATTTGAATAGATTTGGGCCACCCGGAGTTCGATATTCGTGGCAAGAGCTTGGTATTGAGTTGATTAGCGCAGTCCAGGTAAGTGGCTTGCCTAATTCTTTGTTGGGGATCTTCCCTTAGGCATTTTTATACTGATTTTGTTATGTGGACGCCGTGTACGCGAGGTGACGAGTGCGTACATGGGTCCTTGTGTCTAAGATCCTATTTTTCTCCCATGAAAATGCTCATTTTCATTCATATAATACTGTTTCCTATATTAATTGAGTAGATAGCCTAAGTGTAAGAATGCCTACCTGTTCTGACTTGATTTCCCCTTATTTGCTACTAGTCACATCATGCTTAGGCAGTTTTACACTACTCTTACCTTTCCTTCTTCCTGTACTGTTTAGTTGAGCCATAACTGACGTACTTCTGCTTTGCATATTTAAATTGGGACTACGGACCGAGATCCGGGAGCTTTACCCCTGTACTGCATTCATATTTAAATTGGGACTACGGACCGATATCCGGGAGCTTTCCCCCTGTACTGAGATGCATATTTAAATTGGGACTACTGACAGAGATCCGGGAGCTTTCCCCCTGTACTTCATAGCATATTTAAATTGGGATTACGGACTGAGATCCGGTAGCTTTCCCCGTGTACTGCATTGCACATTTATTGTTGAGATATATGCTGTGCTGAGCCGCGGGATCTCTTTATGTTATTAAATCTTTCCGTTTTTGTTAACCCTGTTTATCATTGCTTGTCTGTCTCTCTCTGTTTTAAAAATTGTATATTGACTTGTTTTACAAACTCAGTAGGGCCTCCACCTGACCTCGTCACCACTTGACTGGGGTTAGGCTTGGCACTTACGGAGTACCGAATGTGGAGTACTCACGCCCTTTCCTGCGCATGTTTTCCCCATGTGCAGATCGAGGTACCAACACTCAGTATCATGGCTAGAAGTTGTCTACCAGCATCCAGGAGACCGCGAGGTAATTCTGCCGCATCTGCAAAATCCCACGAGTCCCCTTCTACTCTAGCATAGGCATGGAAAGACTTGTACATTTTTTCGTTGTTTCATTGTATAGAGCCATATTTGTTAAAGAGCTTGTGACTATGGTGACATTCCGGGTTTTGGGTAGTAAAACTGTATATGCTGAGCAACTACGTTATATCTATTTGATATCCTTTCTGTCTTTATTTTATTGATTTTGCTATTTCCCTCAAATTCTAGGCTTACCTAGTCATAGAGACTAGGTGCCGTCACGATACCTTTCGGAGGGTAAATTGGGTCATGACAAGTTGGTTTCAGAGCGTCTAGGTTCATAGGAGTCATAAGTCATAAGCCGGTTTATTAGAGTCTCGCGGATCGGTGCGGAGACATCCGTATCTATCTTCGGGAGGCTATGTAACTGTTAAGAAGAATCAAATTCTTTGGAATTCCTTATCGTGCTAGGTACTGTCATCAAATTCTTAAACTCTATTCTATTCTTGCTTGCAGATGGTTCGCACTCGTATCGGACGTACTGATGACCAGGCACCCGAGCCCCCAGTCAGAGCCACCAGAGGTAGGGACCGGGGTAGGGGACGAGCACGTGGTACAGCCTGAGCACCGGCTAGAGTAGAGGCAGAGGAGCCCCCGACAGCTACAGTTGGAGGGGCACAGGAGGTCCCTACTGTCACTCCATATCTCCAGGAGACATAGGCCCAGTTCTTTAGTGCCTTGAGTACTCTATCTCAGTCGGGTCTACTCCGGATAGCTCCAGCTATATCCCAGGCCAGAAGAGGGACACAGACTCCCGCGGCCCGTACTCCTGAGCAGAGAGTTCATATTGGGCAAGTCCCAGAGTATATTCCTATACCCCCAGCAGCTCCAGCTCAGCATGAGACTAGGATAGCTGTTCCTGAGGTAGAGCAGCTCCGACTTGAGAGGTACAAGAAGTACCACCCACCTGAGTTCAGCGGACTAGCTTCGGACGACCCCCTGGGTTTTCTTGAGGGGTGTCATCGCATTCTCCGCACTATGGGTATTGTGGAGATGAGTGAGGTTTCTTTCACTGCTTTCCAGCTAAGGGGAGAAGCTTATCAGTGGTGGTGTGCTTTTGAGCTTAGTAGCCCGGATGACGCAACTTCACTTACTTGGGCTCAGTTTTCCGAGATGTTCTTACTTGAGTTTGTCCCTCAGAGTTTCAGGGATTCTTGGCATGCGGAGTTTGAGCAGCTACGCCAGGGTGCCATGACTGTGTTAGAGTATGCAATCCGTTTCAGCGATTTGGCTCGCCATGCACCAGCTTTGGTTGTCACTGTCAGAGAGAGGGTTCAACGCTTTATTGAGGGACTCCACCCCAGTATTCGGACCAGCATGGCCAGAGAGCTGGAGACGGATATTACTTACCAGCAGGCCGTGAGTATTACCCAGAGGATTGAGACTATGTTATCCCGGGATAGGGAGGAGAGAGAGGCCAAGAGGTCTCGAGAGACTGGTCTTTTTTCAGGAGCCCGTGCACCAGCAACACATTATGGTAGGGGTTTTGTGAGTCGCCCTGTTCATTCAGCTGTTCTAGCAGCCAGCGGTATTCCAGCTCCTCCTAGACCTCAGGAGCCTTATTATGCACCACCAGTATCTCAGGTACCTCCTGCTCGAGGTGCTATCACTGGTCAGCCTAGCAAGCTAGTTTAGATTCAGAAGCGGCCGCCACACCCTCCGGGGGGTTGCTTTGAGTGTGGTGACCCTCATCATATGATCAAAGATTGCCCCAGAGCGAGGAGGGGCGCACCACCTCAGACTTATCAGGGTGCACCTCCTCAGAGTTATCAGGCTCCACGCCTTCCACCAGGTCCTCCAGCTATTCTTCCAGCCCCAGCTGATACCCCACCACCTCAGGCAGCTCGAGGTGGAGGTAGGGGAGGTCGAGGTCGCCCTAGAGGGGGAGGCCAGGCCAGGTACTATGCTCTTCTGGCCCAAACCGAGGCCATTGCTTCAGATTCAGTCATTACAGGTATTATCCCCGTTTGTCATAGGGATGCATCAGTATTATTTGACCCAGGCTCTATATATTCATATGTGTCTTCCTATTTTGCTTCACATCTGGGGATAGCCCGGGACTCTTTGAGTTCCCCTGTTTATGTTTCTACTCCGGTGGGAGATTCTCTTATTATGGACCGCGTATATCAGGCATGTTTCATTACTATCAATGGTTTTGAGACCAGAGCTAATTTGCTGCTACTTAGTATGGTAGGTTTCGATGTTATATTGGGTATAGACTGGTTGTCTCCCTATTATGCTATTCTTGACTGTCACGCCAAGACCGTGACGCTGGCTATGCCAGGATTTCCGAGGTTAGAGTGGAGAGGTTCCTTGGGGTATACTCCCCGCCGATTCATTTCTTTTCTTAAGGCTCATCGGATGGTTGGAAAGTGGTGTGATGCATATTTGGCTTATGTGAGAGATGTTAGTACTGAGACCCCTACAGTTGAGTCAGTTCCAGTTGTCAGGGACTATTCTGATGTATTTCCAGCTGATCTTCCGGGTATGCCACCCGATAGAGACATTGATTTCGGCATTGACTTGTTGCCGGGCACCCAACCCATTTCCATTCCTCCTTATCGCATGGCTCCTCCTGAGTTGAAGGAGCAGTTACAGGAGTTTCTTGAGAAGGGATTCATCATGCCCAGTGTATCACCTTGAGGCGCTCCAGTATTATTTGTGAAGAAAAAGGATGGCTCAATGTGTATGTGTATTGACTACCGACAACTGAATAAGGTGACAGTGAAGAACATGTACCCATTGCCTCGCATTGATGATCTATTTGACCAGTTACAGGGTTCTAGGGTGTTCTCCAAGATTGATCTACGTTCTGGTTATCATCTGTTGAGGATTCGGGAACCGAATATCCCGAAGACTGCCTTCAGGACCAGATGTGGCCACTATGAGTTCCTTGTTATGTCATTTGGGTTGACCAATGCCCCAGCAGCCTTCATGCAACTGATGCACAACATATTTCGGCCTTATCTTGATACTTTCTTCATTGTGTTCATTGATGACATTCTGGTATATTCAAGGTCCCAGAAGGACCATGAGCAACACTTGAGGACCATGATTTAGACATTGAGGGAAAAGAAGTTGTATGCCAAGTTTTCTAAGTGTGAATTTTGGATTGATTCTGTAGCATTCCTAGGCCACGTAGTGTCCTTGGATGGGATCAAAGTAGATCCGAAGAAGGTGGAGGCGGTTCAGAGTTTGCCCAGACCGTCCTCAGCTACTGAGATCCACAGTTTCCTCGGTTTGGCTGGGTATTATCGCCATTTTGTGGAGGGATTTTCATCCATTTAAGCGCCTATGACCAGACTGACCCAGAAGGGTGCATCCTTTATGTGGATTGAGGAGTGTGAGGAGATATTTCAGAAGCTCAAGACAGCCCTGACTACAGCTCCTGTGTTGGTTTTGCCTTCCGGTTCCGGATCCTATACAGTTTATTGTGATACTTCGAGGATTGTCTTGGGGGCGGTGTTGATGCAGGACGGTAGGGTGATCGCCTACGCGTCCAGGCAGTTGAAGGTCCATGAGAAGAACTACCCTGTACAGGATCTCGAGTTGGCAGCGATTGTTCATGCCCTGAAGATATGGCGTCATTATTTATATGGTGTTCCCTGTGAGATATTCACGGACCACCAAAGTTTGCAGCACATATTCAAGCAGAAGGATCTAAATTTGCGCCAGCGTAGGTGGTTGGAGTTGCTAAAGGACTATGACATCACTATATTATACCACCCGGGGAAGGCCAATATGGTGGCCGACGCCTTGAGTCGCCGGGCGGAGAGTTTGGCATACCTTCATGCAGCGGAGAGGCCTCTAGACTTAGATGTTCAGTCCTTATCCAGTCAGTTCGTGAGATTGGATCTTTCTGAGCCTTGCCGGGTATTAGCTTGTGTGGTTGCTCGATCTTCCCTTCATGACCGTATATCAGAGAGCGCCAGTATGATGATCCCAATATTTTGGTTCTTCAGGATAGAGTCCGGCGGGGTGATACCATATATATGACTATAGGAGATGATGGGGTGATGAGGATGCAGGGCCATATCTGTGTGCCCAACATAGATGGGCTTCGGGAGTTGATTCTTGAGGAGGCCCATAGTTCGCGGTATTCCATCCATCCGGGTACCGCGAAGATGTACCAAGATCTGAGATAGCACTACTGGTGGCGAAGGATGAAGAAGGATATAGTAGATTTTGTAGCCAAGTGTCTCAACTGTCAGCAGGTCAAATGTGAGCATCAGAGACTGGGAGGGTTACTTCAGCAGATTGAGCTTCCAGAGTGGAAGTGGGAGCGGATCACCATGGACTTTGTGGTTGGACTTCCTCGGACTTTGAGGAAGCATGATGTTATTTGGGTGATTGTGGATCGGCTGACCAAATCAGACCATTTCATTCCGGTACTGACTACATATTCATCGGAGAGGTTGGCTGAGATTTATATCAGAGAGATTGTTCGCCTCCACGGTATTCTAGTATCTATCATTTCAGACAGAGTTACATAGTTGACTTCACAGTTCTGGAGAGCCGTTCAGCAGGAGTTAGGCACCAGGGTAGAGTTGAGCACAACTTTCACCCTCAGACGGACGGGCAGTCCGAGCGCACAATTCAGATTCTCGAGGATATGCTCCGTGCCTGTGTGATGGATTTTGGAGGGTCATGAGATCGATTCTTGCCTCTTCCAGAGTTTTCTTACAACAACAGTTACCACTCCAGCATGCAGATGGCGCCGTATGAGGCATTGTATGGTACGCGATGCAGGTCTCCCGTGGGATGGTTTGAGATGGGCGAGGCCCGATTTTTGGGCACTGACTTGGTTCAGGATGCCCTGGACAAGGTGAAGGTGATTCAGGAGATACTTCGCACAGCTCAGTCCAGACAGAAGAGCTATGCGGATCGGAAGGTTCGTGACTTGGCATTTATGGTTGGTGATCGGGTTTTGCTTCGGGTATCGCCTATGAAGGGCGTCATGAGGTTCGGGAAGAAAGGCAAGATGAGTCCGAGATTTATTGGCCCTTTTGAGGTGTTGTGACGTGTTGGGGAGGTTGCTTATGATCTAGCCCTGCCTCCCAGCCTAGCAGGGGTGTATCCGGTGTTCTACGTCTCTATGCTCCGGAAGTATCACGGTGATCCGACTAATGTATTAGTTTTCAGCTCAGTCCAATTGGACAAGGATCTATCATATGTTGAGGAGCCTGTGGCTATATTGGACAGGCAGGTCAGAAAGCTCAGGTCAAAAGATATTGCGTCAGTGAAGGTTCAGTGGAGATGTCAGCCAGTCGAGGAGGCAACCTGGGAGACCGAGCAGGATATGCGGAGTCAGTACCCTCATCTTTTCCCAGCTCCAGGTATGTTTCTATTCTCGTTCGAGGAAGAACGATTTTCTTAAGAGGGGGAGGATGTAACGACCCAGTCGGTTATTTTAAGAATTTTCACCCCGATCCCCTATTTACCGCTTCTCCCATGTATATTTATGTTATTGTAACCTGTCGGTGCGTTGAGTGATGAAATCCGGGGTGATTTTGGACACACAGTCCATAAATGTGGAATTTAGCTTTAGAAATCTGGCCGTAGCTAGAGCTGTGTGAAGACGGACATGGAATGGAATACCGTCGACTTCGTCAGCTCCGTTGGGTGATTTCGGGTTAGGAGCATGCTCAGAATGTGTTTTCGAGGTCGTTTGTGGATTTAGGCTTGAATTAGCGAAAGTTAGAAATTCGGCGAATTTAGCCGATAGGTGATATTTGACATCGGACTCGGAATGGATTTCCAAAAGAGACAACAGGTCCGTAATGTCGTTTATGACCTGTGTGACAAATTTGAGGTCATTCGGATGAGTTTAGACGTGTTTTGGTGTCGGATGTGAATTCTAGAAATTTCCTAAGTTCTTAGGCTTGAATTTATGCATAATTTATGATTTTCATGTTATGATATGTGTTTTTAAGGCTCGACCAAGTTTGAATGAGGTATTAGGGTTGGTTGGTAGGTTTGATTGAGGTCCTGAGGGCCTCAAGTGTGTTTCGGGTGCCCAAACGGGCATATTTTGGCCTAAGTCCTTTATTGATTTTCTGGTTTTAAAGCAGCAGATAAGTGTTCTCTTTGATCGCATGAATCAGTCCCCAATCGCGTAGTGTTAGATAGAGGTGGTCAGAGATTTGTGCTTCGCGATCGCAGAAGTCCAGCCACGATCACATTGTTCTGGTCAGTTGGTCTCCGCAATCGCACGCCCATGATCGCGATCGCGTAAGGTATACTAAGGCTGGGGGAGGTGCAGTGTTTTGCTCTATGCGGTCGCGTGGCCTCATCCGCGATCGTATTGCTGTAGGATCATAAGGTCCCCGATCGCAAACCTTTAATCGCGATCGTGATGAAGGAATTTTAGGTGCGTGTTTCATTACTCTCTGCGATCGTGACTCATTGTACGCGATTGCATAAGGCAAATGCCTGGGCAGAATATTAAAACCCAAATCCGAGGGTTTATGCCATTTTCATATTTTTCGAATTTGAGAGCTCGAGAAGGGCGATTTTTGAAGACTTTTGCAGCTGGGTAACTTGGGTAAGTGATTTCTATCCCTTATAGATCATATTCCATGATTCCAATCTTAAATTCAACCTTAAATTTCAAAAATTATGGGAAAAATGGGATGAACTTCATAGATTGAATTATTTAGTTTTGGTTGGGTATTTGACCTCCGATTTGAGAGATTCTTATATGGTTAGACCCGTGGGTGAATGGGTGTCCGAAAAATATAAATTTTACCCGATTTCGAGACATGGGCCCGGGGGACTTTTTTGGCAAATTTTCTAAATTCGCGTACTAGCTTATAAATAATTAGCTATCTTGTTCCCTCGAAGTGATATTTACACCGTGCAATCGATTTGAATAGATTTGGGCCACCCGGAGTCCGATACTCATGGCAAGAGCTTGGTATTGAGTTGATTAGCGTAGTCCAGGTAAGTGGCTTGCCTAATTCTGTGTTGGGGATCTTCCCTTAGGCATTTTTATACTGATTTTGTTATGTGGACGCCGTGTACGCGACGAGTGCGTACATGGGTCCTTGTTGCTAAAATCCTATTTTTCTCCCATGAAAACGCTCATTTTAATTCATATATTACTGTTTCCTATCTTAATTGAGTAGATAGCCTAAGTGTAAGCATGCCTACCTGTTCTGACTTGATTTCCCCTTATTTGCTACTAGTCACATCATGCTTAGGCAGTTTTACTCTACTCTTACCTATCATTCTTCCTGGACTACTTAGTTGAGCCATAATTGACTTACTTTTGCTTTGCATATTTAAATTGGGACTACGGACCGAGATCCGGGAGCTTTCCCCCTATACTGCATTCATATTTAAATTGGGACTACGGACCGATATCCGGGATCTTTCCCCCTGTATTGAGATGCATATTTAAATTGGTACTACGGACAGAGATCCGGGAGCTTTCCCCCTGTACTTCATAGCATATTTAAATTGGGACTACAGACTGAGATTCGGGAGCTTTCCCCGTGTACTGCATTGCACATTTATTGTTGAGATATATGATGGGCTGAGCCGAGGGCTCTCTTTATGTTATTAAATCTTTCCGTTTTCGTTAATCCTGTTTATCATTGATTTTCTGTCCCTCACTGTTTTAAAAATTGTATATTGACTTGTTTTACAAACTCAGTAGGGCCTCCACTTGACCTCGTCACCACTTGACTGGGGTTAGGCTTGGCACTTACGGAGTACCGAATGTGGAGTACTCACGCCCTTTCCTGCATATATTTTCCCAATGTACAGATCCAGGTACCAGCACTCAGTATCGTGGCTAGGAGTTGTCTACCAGCAGCCAGGAGACCGCGAGGTAATTCTGCCGCGTCCGCAGAATCCCTCGAGTCCCCTTCTACTCTAGCATAGGCATAGAAAGACTTGTACATTTTTTCGCTATTTCATTATATAGAGCCATATTTGTTAAAGAGCTTATGACTATGGTGACATTCCGGGTTTTGGGAAGTAAAACTGTATATGCTGAGAAGCTACTTATATCTATTTGATATCCTTTCTGTCTTTATTTTATTGATTCTGCTATTTCTCGCAAATTCTAGGCTTACCTAGTCATAGAGACTAGGTTCCGTCACGATACCTTTCGGAGGGTAAATTGGGTCGTGACAAATCACCACCTCTTTGTTGTCCCAGTTACAGTCCTTTTTCACCTGCTTGAGATCATCTTCAGATATCGAACAGATGTACCGGGAGATAGGCTCACATCGGCCAGGAACTGAGGAAGGCTTTTCGACTTTAAAATCGGAAGTGAGTTCGCATGGCCCAGGAACACACTCTTCAATACGAGGCTCCACCGGCGTTTCATCACCGGCTGATCGTGATGAGGTGGATTTTTCCTTTTGAGGGGCCGCCTTTGATGTTTTAACCATCACTATACGAAGTTCAAGAAAGAATAAAGAATTGATGTTATGGTAAACACAAACTGATGAAGAACATGAACTGAAAGGGAATAGAGAAGCTTGCAGAGATTTGAGAAAGGATTTGGGAAGTAAAATTTGAAGAGTGTGTGAAATTGATCTATTTATAGTGGCCACTTCTACGGTTTCAGAGCATTAGTGGCCGACCATAAGCTGTCATTAATTAATGATTTTGGGAACTGTGTGAACGCGACCCTTTAATTACTTCTATCGTTAACGTCACGGGATTGACGTCATGATCGAGGTGTTAGAGAATCGAGGCTCAAATCGTTTCTTATCGTTTACTCTAAGAAACGCGGGGACTATCTATATACAGTTGAAATCAGGTGTATCCGATTTCATAAATACGAGGAACTGTCTCGAGAGTAAGCTCGTAATATACCAAGCTCGAGCTCGAAGACAGATCATGAAGCACGAAGATCGAAGTGCTCGCTGAGGATCGAGACCGAGCATGACTAACCTCGAGTGAGGCATAGTAACGAAATGGCGAGATATTAGCAACCCGTCGATGATTACGGTGGAAATCACAGGGCAGATCGAATCAGGCGGTTATTGACACCAACCATAGGATTTGTTTCCGTTATTAGAATCGTATCTAATTTAGAATTCCTCTACTATATAAAGAGGGAACCCATTCATTTGTAGCACATCTATCATTCACTGATTAAAATATATATGATGCTCTATTTCTCTTACTGTTCATTGTTATTTTCTATTGTTCTTCATTGTTCTTATTATCGAACCTCGAGACCATCTCGAATCGAGGTCGAGCGCACTACTGACACACTGGTTTGATTTACTTTATTGTCCAATTTATTAATTTAATTCACTGTTTATCAATTGGTATTGAATTAGATCACGTATCCTTATAACCACAATACAAGTTTAATTGTTACTCGAATTTTAGTGTAAACAAAGACATAACCATGGGATTTAGCCAAAACCAAGTAAGAATCACTTACCCCGATGTTTTTCCTTGAAAAATCTCTCAAGAATCGCCTCTCCCCAAGATCCAATTCGTCAAAAATGGAAAATGAGATAAGTCCCCTTATTTTATAACTTAAAGTTTCTGTCCAGGTTGCCCTCTCGATTTTGCCATCGATTTGGCCCTCTCGATTCAACCCTCGATTCAGCCCTCTCGATTCTTCCCCTGATCATTGCTTCGATCATGGCCTCGATCATGACCTCGATCATGACCTTGATTTTGATAGATGAAGGAAACCAGAAGAGTCACACCAACAAATATCAGCTATCAACCAAAGTCAAAAAATTATCCGTTAACTACCCGAAACTCTCCCGAGGCCCTCGGGACCTCAACCAAACATACCAACAAGTCCCAAAACATTATAAGAACTTAGTAGAATCCATAAATCACCTCAAACAACATCAAAAACAAGAATTACCCACAGATTCAAGCCTAATGAACCTCAAAATTTCCAAATTCTACAAACGACGCTGAAACATACCAAACCACGTCCGATTGACCTCAAATTTTACACACAAGTAAAATATGACACCACGAACCCACTCCAACTTCTGGAAATCCATTCAGACTCTGATATAAAAATTTTCACTGCTGACCAAAATCGCCAAATTTTCAACTTTCGACAATTCAAGCCTAATTCCACTACGGGCCTCCAAATCACATTCCGGACGCGCTCCTAAGTCCAAAATCACCTAACAAAGCTAACGAAACCATCAAAATTTAAATCCGAGGTCGTTTACACACACGTCAACATCAGGTTGACTTTTCCAAATTAAGCTTCTAATTAAGAGACTAAGTGTCTCAATTCACTCCGAAACCACTCTGGACCCGAACCAACCAACCCGGTAATATATAATATAGTTTTACAAAACTAAAGAAGCATAAATGGAGAAAACGAGGCTATAACACTCGAAACGACCGGCCAGGTCGTTATAGAAGTATAATCATGCATGTCGATACTTCTCATACTTCCTAATATATAATCATTTTTAAAAGAAAAAAAAATCTACAAATTAATTGTCTTAATTTTTACTTAAGATATATCAAATCACATTTTAGAGAGGGGGTAATTATTATACAATTTAAACAAATTTTAATATTTTATAATTAAAAAAGGGACTTGAAACTATATTTTATTCTTAAATATTTTTTTCCTAATTTTATATAGTATTCCCATTGAAATTGAAATTTGATAAGAAGTTTGTATAAAATTATATCAATTGATAATAATATAAGAACATTTGAATGTAAATCTACATAAATTATCACTAATTTTTTTAATAAGATCTTCTTTACCTAAAATAGTTAATACATAAAATAAATGCAATAACATTTCTTAAGGAGATAATAAAATTATCATATATAAATATATGTTACCATAGTATTTTTAATCAGGTGAACATTTGAATTATAAAATTACCAAAAAGATAGTTTTTCTAGTTAAAAGCACTTTTTGAAAGAATAATAACAATAATAATAACAATAACAATAACAATAATAATAATAATAATAATAACAATAACAATAATAATAATAATAATAATAATAATATAAATAACAAAAACAATAACAATAACAATAATAATAATAATAATGACAATAATAATAATAATAATGATGATAATAATAATAATAATAATGATAACAATAATGATAACAATAATGA